>CANNZV010003382.1:0-64864 GCA_947561585.1 Caprella mutica
CACCAGGGTATTGGAGAGAAGTTAGTAAACTACTTCTTTGACTACGCCCGAACACAAGGCATTCAAACCATCAGCATTGCTACCATTGCTGCCCATTCCACGCTAAACAACTGGTATCTAAAGCTGGGCTTTGTTGAAGGTGAAACCAAACAATACCCACACTTACCCTTTGACGTTACTTTCATGACTTACGAATTATAAGAGAATCACCATGCATCTTTATATCGCTTACAAAAACTACTCGTCCTGGTCATTACGTCCATGGCTCGCACTCAAAGTAGCAGGCATAGATTTTGTCGAAACCCTTCTCCCCTTTGCGCATGATGACGGACTCGATAAATTGGGCGAGAAATATCGCATTCCTGCCCAGGTACCGGTATTAATCGATGAAAGTCATGTGATTTGGGACAGCCTTGCCATTATGGAATACGCCGCGGAACTTCACCCCGAACATAAGCTGTGGCCACAAGACAAATGGCTACGCGCCCTGGCTCGCAGTGCCTCAGCTGAAATGCATAGCGGCTTCATGAGCTTGCGTAGTGAATGTCCCATGAATTGCCGCTCACTCAAGCGTAAAACGGTTACACCTGCCATTCAGGCCGACCTTAACCGCTTACGTGAAATATGGGATCACTTTGCCGCGATGGATAAACCGGATGGTCATTTCCTGTGCGGTGAATTCAGTATTGTTGATGCTATGTATGCACCCGTCATGTGGCGGGTAGTGGGTTATGGATTAGCCGTTTCACCCACATTTTCCCGCTGGGCTGAAGCTATGCAAGCTTTACCCGCCATGCAGGAATGGTTAGCGAGTGCCCGTAATGAGGAGTGGGTGATGGAACACTATGAAGCAATGGGGGATTAAACCCCCAGAGCTGCCCGAGGATTAAATTCCATTTCCTCTGCCATATTGGCGTAGAAGGTTTTCGCGGCTTCGCTATCTGCGGGTGGCACCGTGATTTCCAGAACCAGGTATAAATCCCCGGCGGGTTTCCCCGGAATACCTTTCTCTTTGAGGCGCATTTTCCGCCCGGAACGCGAGCCAGCGGGTATTTTGATACCCGCGCTACCACCGCCTGGTGTTGGTATTTTAATACTACCGCCTAAAGCAGCTTCCCAAGGGGCGATGGGTAAATCCAGGTATAAATCACGCCCTTCGATTTTGTAAAAGGGGTGGGGTGCAAAATCAATTTCTAATAAAAGATCACCCGCTCCCGCCATACCCGGACTGCCCTGGCCGCCGAGACGTATCTTCTGACCCGCTTTAACACCTTTAGGAATGTTGACAGTCAACGTGCGCTGTCCGGAAGAACTGTTTAACGTGAATGTACGCTTGGCACCCTGCAAAGCATCGTCCAGATCAATCTGGATTTTAGCCGTCTGATCCGCACCTTTGCTCGCCTGACGCTGATATTGCCCCCGGCCACCCGCTGAATTGAAACCGCCGCCACCACCGCCAAAAATCGATGAGAAGAAATCGCTGAAATCAGCTCCTCCACCCGCAGAGCGCCCACCACCATACTGACTTCCCCAATCCGGCGGAGGCCGAAACTGTTCGCCTTGTTTCCAGTTTGCCCCCAAACGATCATAGGCCGAGCGCTTTTCTTCATCTTTCAGCACTTCGTAAGCTTCGCCTACTTCCTTAAAACGGGTCTCAGCATTAGCCTCCTTGCTGACGTCCGGATGGTACTTTTTTGCCAATCTGCGGTAAGCCTTCCTGATCTCATCTCCACTGGAGCCACGCTCTACCCCAAGAATTTTGTAGTAGTCTTTATATTCCACATTACACTCCTTATCCCTGAGCACAGGTTTAATTGTAGCTATCGCCTAACAGGTTCATGCGCGTTTATATATGGGCGGTTGCTACAAGAATCAAGAGCCAGCTGAAATCAATTTAAAAGAAAAATAATTTGTCAAGTTTTTTATAGCTTAGACTTGAAGATCATTTTTCCTGCCCTCACTTATTGATCCATACACGAACAATTGACAGCCCAATGGAGGGTCACAATGTACGGATCATTATTCAACTTTTCTGACAATCTGTTTAACGAATTGGAACAGATGCAACACCAATTGCGCGGACGCAGCATTGTATCAAATATTCGCCCTGTAGCACGTGGAACCTTTCCCGCGATTAACCTTGGTTCTACTGAGACATCCGTCGAAGTTTTTGCCTTTGTTCCAGGTGTTGATGCCAACAGCATCGATATCCAGATCGATAAAAACCTATTAACGCTTGAAGGTGAGCGCAAACTTGAACTAACCAATAGCGATGAGAAAACGACAGTTCATGCTCAGGAACGCTTCTCCGGTAAGTTCAAACGGGTAGTCAGCCTACCTGAAGATGTCGATGTAAATAACGTCACTGCATCTTGCAAAGATGGCGTACTCAAAATCAGTATTCTACGCAGAGAAGAAACTTTACCTAAACGTATTGAAATCCACTAAGCGGAGGCAAACATGAGCAATCAAACAATGGCCAAACACACTAAAAAGGATGTTAGCAAAATGACTGAAAATACAGTAACGCTGCGCCCGCTGGTAAATATCGTGGAAGCAGAAAGTGGATTTACTTTAACGGCGGAGATGCCTGGTGTCGCCAAGAACGATGTTGAGGTTAATGTCGAAAATGACCTGCTGACCCTCGCGGGTGACATCAAACTCTCCTTACCTGATGGTATGAAAGCGACACATGCCGAAATCCAGACGACGCGCTATAAGCGGGCATTTACGCTGAGTCCTGAACTGGATACCAGCAAGATTGAAGCTTCGCAGGCAGAAGGTGTACTGACATTGCATATACCTAAAGCAGAACATGCCAAGCCACGTAAGATTGAAGTGCAAATCGGATAAGTAAGCCTCACTTATCTTCCTTCATGGAACCCGGCTTTTGGCTGGGTTCTTACCTAGCACCGTTAATCTTTAAAGATCGTTTACAGCCAGCTATTGCCCTAAGCTAAAACCAAAATTAATAAAAAATAATCGCAAAGGTTCTTAGCTTTTCATGAAAAATAATAACTTTCCGGCTGCTTTATTGGTAACAATTCTAATCGTAATATCAGGCTGTGGGGGATCAGACTCCGGCAACAATTCTGATGGTGTCCGTAACGAGTCAACAAACGGTTCGACACCGGAAATATTCACCGGTAACCGAAACCCTGTACTGCTGAACACAAGTAATACCATGGATTATGCCGACACTCTATTTGGATTGAAATTATTTGAAAACTTCCAAGAACAAACCTCTCAGCGGACAACGCATCAAACGAAAAAACTCAGGGCTTCTGGTCTGCTAAAACTATCCTCCTTCCTTGACCGCTTTGCACCAGAACAGCACCCCATAGCTTCACAACAATCTCGCACAGTTACAACACCCTGTAATAATGGTGGCAACGTCACACTGGATGATAGCCAGGTAGATGGTCAGCTCCCTGATACTTATGTCTATCAACTAACCAATTGCCAGTTCAGTTTTGAAAGTGGCGCAGCCACCGGCCAAATAAAACTGGTCAAAGAGTCCTATCAGCAATCTGAAACAGGCTACATAAATACCTACAGAATTGATCTTGAACAATTGCAGATTAATGAAGGGGTAGAAAGCTATATTTACACTGGTTCGCAGCAATATGAAGCATCAGGTGGCCAGACAAATTTTTACAATCTAAAAACTATTACCAACCTATCAGAACGTAGGCTGGCTACAGGCAACATCAATCTTATAAAAAACCTTGAACGTCAAATGGGACGAAGGCCGCATTCCATTAAAGGTTATTTTTTCGATCATGATCTGGGTTATGTCAAACTTACCAGCTCTGATGATTTAGCACTCGGCCACAGCTACGAACTATTGCTTACAGGAGAAATCTTTCTCAGAGGTGCTGCCAATTCCAGCGCATCCATCAAGTCACTGATTGATGCCAATTTCCCGGAAAAATACTCGATCAAGCTTGATCAGAATGGCGATGGCATATATGAGCTGGTTTCTATGACTGATCTTTACGAAGGCACAGCAACGGAGTTTAGCACCGACTTTGCACCAAAAGTCACTATTCGCTGGAAAAACCAATGGAACACAGAGGCCCCTCTGGGAAGTGGCTCAACGGTCTATATCGACGTAGCTGAAATAGCCACGCTTGATCTGGATTCACGATTAGACGACCTGGAATTTTTATGGACATTGGAAGAAAAGCCTGTGGGAAGTCAGGTTAGCCTGGACTCAAATTTTGGATCCCTCTTTGCCTACCTAAATTTTGACATGCCAGGTCACTACCAGGTCAGCCTGAAAGTGACAGACCCTGACGGTAATTCTGGACTCGCCGTACAAAACTTTGACATTAATAATCTAGCACCGACCATAGAAATCTCATCCTCCAGTGGAGAAAGCTCCCACATAGAGCTTGATGAATCGTCTTACCTAAGTGTAAATATCAATGACAATGAAGATGAATGGGAGGCTATTCAGCAGTATCCGTATAACTGGACCTTACAAAAACCTAACAGCAGTACAGCCTACCTTACAAATGCCAATCGTGATCATGCAGTGATCATTCCTGATATTCCGGGTACTTATATTGTTAGCTATCAAACAACTGACACTGCAGGCAACACAACAGAATCAACCTTAATACTGCAGGCCAATAATACTCCTCCAAAAGCTGCAATCGACATGACTTCCACTTTTGGAGATGGTGGCATCGTCAAAGGAGCTAAAATCGATTTTAGTGGTTCGTATAGTCATGACCCTAATTCAAGTGATCATCAACTGATATATCATTGGTCAATCGTATCCGCACCCGTCGGTAGCCAGGCACAGATCGTAAGCACTCCTGTGGTTATTGAATATACAGGTCAAACAATAGTGACGGAAAAAGCAGAATTTACTCCTGATACCATTGGTAGCTACCGTATAGCACTAATGGTTACTGATAAATTTGGTGCGACCGATACGGCTTATCAAGATTTTTCTGTAGTTAGCCCTTAAGAAAGCAGCGCCTATTATTTTTTAGCTTATCAAAATATCTACTACCGATTAGCTGCTGGAACTTTCCTGTGGCCTTTTATGTAATTACGACGTAATTGGTTTCTATTTAACTACCGCTTCCTACGAAAATACCGCTCATACATCGCAAAGGCTTCGCGGTCGAGCCTTGGATGAAGTACCTCAAAAAACGTGATTTTCCGGGTTACAGCATAAAATAAACAACCCCCCAGTAGTACAACGGTAATGACGGCATTTTGCCATGCGTCAAGCTCCCATTGCCCTGACCACGTCAATTCAAAGCTCTCATTAAATGGGTACAAATAATAGACCGGCCATTGATAACCATCTGGGCCTTTCGAACCAACAACGTCACATAGGATGTGCAGGTGAACAACAAACAGTGACAATAAGAAAACAGCTAACTTTTGTGTTTTGCCAACAAGCTCGCAAGTATCGATATAACCAGCGCAAGCAGAATGCCATGCCCTAAGTAATGGTGGTATTTGAAATAAAGCTGGGTTGTACCCGTTAACTAGTCGGCTATGATACCCAGACCATCAAGATCAGGTGCAATGCCTGACAAAGTCACCAGTGTTCTTTCCCGCCTTGAACGCAACACCTCAACCGTCGAAAGCCAGCTGAAAAGAAAATGGGTACCTGGAACCATGTAGTGAGACCTCGTTATATGAGTCCGTGTGCCAATCAGTCGATACGATTAGATAAGTAATCATATCAAGATATGATACGATTATTACTCTAATCGTATCATGGGCATCAACAAGATGTGGATCTGGCAACATCCAAATTGGCCGAAACTACATTATGACGCAGAGAAAGTGCTCCCACACCTGGAGAAGTGTGTACAACAGATCTCCCCGCTCAAGCAAATGGCCGCCAGCCTCAAGCTGGAACAACGTCTGGATTGGGAATCCGCTATTTTACTCGATGAAACTCTGGCAACCGCTCAAATTGAAGGTGAAACACTTGATCGCGATTCAGTGCGCTCCAGCATAGCTAACAAACTCGGCATTGGGCAAATCACCAGACACGATAAACACTCAGACGGATTGGTTGAAGTATTGTTACAAGCCATCCGCACAAACGATAAACCGCTCAGCCACATTCAGCTGAAAGCGTGGCATCAGATGATGTTTCCAGTCCCACCTTTATTGATTGACCTTACAATCGGCGAGTACCGCGATGCACCTATGAGCATCCAATCCGGGCGTTATGGAAAAGAAACTATTCATTTTATTGCCCCAGGAGAAAGCCGCAATGCGGTGCAGCATGAAATGGAACATTTTCTGTCCTGGCTTCAACAAAGTAATGTCGAATCAGGGTACATTCGTGCAGCAATAGCAAAGTTTTATTTTGTCACTATCCATCCGTTCAATGATGGTAATGGCCGCTTGAGTAGGATTATTGCTGAGCGTTGTCTCGCCGAAACTGAAAAAACTGACCTGCGGTTGTATTCACTCTCAAACCGTATAGAAGCCCGGCGGGACGAATATTATAGATTATTAGAACAATGCCAACGCGGAAATGGGGATATAACCAAATGGATCTGCTGGTTCCTCGATATCGTTGCTGAAGCAGGACAAGAGGCAAAAGTTCACTTCCAGGGTCTAACGTTCAGGACACGGTTTTGGCAACAGCATCAACAAACCACCTTCAATCAACGTCAACTCAAACTCCTTCAACGTATGCTAGAAGCTGCTGAATTTAGCACGGGTATCACGCGTAAAAAATATCGTGCTTTAACCAAAACCAGTGATCCGACATCGGCCCGTGATTTATCCGACCTTGTCGAGAAAGGCGTGCTCAAACCTAGCGGCGAAGGAAGAAGTCGGCGTTATCATCTCAGCCCTGATACCAATAAAGCGGCAAACCAATCACCAGATAACGACCACTCTTAGCCACAGCAACGACCAACAAAAAGGGAATAAACCGTACACGCATAAACCCAGCAATCATAGTAATCGGATCACCAATAATCGGCACCCAACTCAGCAGCAATGACCATAGGCCATATTTCTGAAATCTGTTTTGAGCTGCCTGCAATCCCCGTTCACTAAACGGAAACCAAGATCTGTCACGAAATCGCTGCATATATCGGCCCAATACCCAGTTAATTACTGAACCCAGTGTATTACCCATACTCGCAACAGCAATCAACCACCAGAAAGTATAAGAACCATCCAGCATAAGAGCAACCAGTAACCCTTCAGACTGAGCCGGAATCAGTGTCGCCGCTAACAAGGCTGACACAAACAAGGACAGGTAGGCCATTTATTATTTGAACACTAATAACAGATAGAACAAGGGGAAAAAACAAAGGTAGGCACAATCAACCAGGGTTGTTGTGGGCGGCTATGTTCCCAAATGAACTGGATAACATTGCTTTGCATTATAAGTACTGCTCAATAAAGTCTGCCCGATAAGGCATATGATCACGAACTGAAGCCATATATTGAGCCACCGCACGCTGTTCATGTTGAGTGTGTTGCAGAACCGGTTTATGAAACATCTCGTTACTTAACCAATGACTGGAACGAGTCAATGTAGGAATAAAACCCCGGGGCACCTTATGCTCACCTTGCGCACCCGGCTCAAAAACACTCAGGCCATGTTGAATGCAATACTCTATACCCTGGTAATAACAGGCTTCGAAATGCAAATTATCTAAATATTCTATACAGCCCCAATGCCTGCCAAATAAACGGGTGTCACTGCGGTACATCAGCGAGCCTGCAATACAAAGACCGTCAAGATCTGCCATGACCAAAACCACCTGGTCAGGTAGCTTTTGGGCAACTTCACTGAAAAAACCCTGATTCATCGTTGGCATACCCCACTTGCTTTCAAAAGTGTGGGTATAAAAATGTGCAAAACGACCCCAATCGCTTTCACTCGCCGTGTGACCATCCAAAACCCGAAGTTTCACACCACTGTCAGTAACCTTGCGCCGTTCCTGTCGGATGTTCTTACGTTTCTTGGAACTGAGCGTAGCCAGAAAATCATCGAAGCTTGAATAATCAAAATTACGCCAATGGAATTGACAATCATGGCGAGTAATCAGCTGCCTGGATTCCATCCAGTCCTGCTCATCAGGCAAAGCAAACAAGCAATGAAATCCACTACAATCTATTTCTTTGGCCAAATGCATGACAGTCGATAACAAAGCGGGGAATATTTCGGCCTCATGGCCTGGCTTCGCTAATAAACGCTGGCCACTGGCTGGCGTGTAAGGAATAGAAGACACCAGTTTGGGGTAATATTCCAAACCATGGTGCTTATACGCATTAGCCCAGGCATGATCAAACACAAACTCCCCATATGAATTGTGTTTCTCATACAAGGGCATCGCACCGACTAACTCCTCTCCTTCGAACACCAGCACATGATGTGGCAACCAGCCAAATTCATGCCCAACACAGCCATGATGCTCCAATGCCGCAAGAAACTCATGACGTAAAAAGGGATTATTATCACTGACCAAAGCATTCCATTGCGTCGGAGAAATTTGATCAATACTGGAAGTTATTTCAATATGCATAAGTCTATTCGTACCAGTTACCAAAAATATATATGAGTTCGTCTAGCGCCACTCGCACACTCTAATGCAGCCATTTATGGTTAGCAAAATTTTACATACATTGAGAGCTAAACCATGATTGAAACAACAACGATAAAATCGGCGGCAACCCAGAGCACTAATCAGGTACAAACTGACCGTAATAAAGGCGTTCAATCATTCCGACCACAACAATTCCAAAACGCCTCCAGCAAAAACCCTGGTCATGACGGCTGTAATGTTACTGAAAAACAATTACAAGCCAACCGAGGTGAAACGCAAGCAATTAGTGAAGCAAGCACCACCACGGAACAATCGTCGGGCGTTGATAAAGCTTCAGGTGGTAATTGTCCGGGCAGCAGCCTTATTGCAAATATTTTACAGGAGCTTATTCAGGCACTGGAAGCTACACGAATAGGACGTTAACCAGAAACAGCTTGATCAATATTTGGGTTATACTTTTGCTTATATAACACTTAAGCGTACCAGCGATGCCCATCGAAAAATTATTGGCTCAACACCTCTCATCTGAACTTGAGCAAAAACTTCCTGACATACTGAATAGTAGTCCCTACTTGCAACGGCAGTTGGAGCGGTCGCCTGACTGGTGCAAAACACTCTCCGAAAGTAAGACTTATCTCGAAGATGAGCTTTCCGACAAGATAACTGCTGAAATAACAACTGTTGATACTGAGCAAGACCTCCTAAGAACAGTCCGACAAATTCGTCATCGTGAAACAGTGCGTATTGCATGGCGTGATCTGTCTGGCCTCTCGTCTTTAGATGAGATAATGCGTGATGTATCAGACCTCGCTGACACCCTGGTCAGCAATGTACTCGATTGGTGGCATATCCGTTTAAGCCAAAAACTAGGCACTCCTTATAACCGTACCGGTACACCGCAACACATGTTGGTACTGGGCCTGGGTAAGCTGGGGGGACGTGAGCTAAATTTCTCCTCAGATATAGATCTCATTTTCACATTTCCGGAATCCGGTGAAACTAATGGCCGGCGTGCACTCGATAATCAAACCTACTTTACCCGTCTGGGCCAGAAACTAATCCATACTCTTGGACAAATCACGGGGGACGGCCTTGCCTATCGGGTAGATATGCGTTTGCGGCCTTTCGGTGAAGTAGGCGCTCTGGCTTTGTCTTTCGATGCTATGGAACATTACTACCAGGCTCATGGCCGTGAGTGGGAGCGCTATGCCTTAATCAAAGCAAGAGTTATGGCGGGTGATCAACAACAGGGTACTGAATTAATGCAGCGCCTCAGCCCCTTTATCTATCGTCGCTATCTGGATTACGGTGCAGTAGAACAGCTACGCGATATGAAAAACATGATTAACCGCGAAGCCCAACGTCAAGGCAAACACAATAATATAAAACTGGGTACAGGGGGCATACGTGAAATCGAGTTCACAGCTCAGGTATTTCAGCTAATGCGTGGTGGCCGATTAAAGGATTTACAACAACAAGGCCTGCTTAAGACACTTGAGGTATTGGAAAAACACGAGCTACTAACATCCTTAGAAGCCGGGCAATTACGTTCAGCTTATATTTTTCTGCGCCGTACAGAAAATCGCTTACAAATGTGGAACGATGAGCAGGTTCACGCTTTACCCGACAATGAACACCAACAAGTCCAACTTGCCCTATCTATGGGTGCATATGACCTTGAAGGCTTCAAAACAACGCTAGACCAGCACCGCCTTAATGTCAGTAAAATATTCCAACGTATATTTGCTGTAGAAAACGATGAAAAACAAGAACATGAAGCACTGCGACACCTCTGGCTTGAAAATATTGAACCGGAAGCAGCATTAGCGTTATTAGAGCAAGAGGGGTTTCAACCCGCAAACGTAGCCTTTCAACAACTGTCTGAACTACGCAAAAGCCGTCGTTACCAATCTCTAACTGATTTAGCGAGGGAAAGACTTGATAGACTCATACCCTCCCTCATCAGCATTTCTGCAATGCGGGAAAATCCGAATATTGCCTTAAGCAGGAGCTTACAGGTCATACAAGCTATCGCCAGCCGTTCTGGTTATGTCGCGATGCTATTTGACCAGCTCTCTGCAGCGAACCAGTTTGTCAAATTGGTACATGCCAGCATTTGGATCACGACTCAACTGACTCAGCATCCCATTTTGCTGGATAGCCTGTTGGATACCCGCCAGCTGTATCTGCCACTCAATCGTGATGAACTGGATGCTACTTTGAGGCAAGAGTTGGCAAATATTGATACTACTGACACCGGCTTGGTCATGGAACGTTTACGCCAGTTTAAACTGTCTCAGACACTCCGGGTGGCCGCTGCAGATATTACCGGTATGCTGCCACTAATGGTCGTATCAGATCAGCTCTCCTGGATCTCTGAAGCCATACTTGAACAAACTGTCCAACACGTATGGCAGGTAATGACCTCAAAATCCGGTGTCCCATACTATAAACAGGATAACGATAAACACAGAGCTGATTTTGGTATCGTCGCTTACGGCAAATTAGGTGGGCTGGAACTAGGTTATAGTTCCGATTTAGACATCGTATTTATCCATGATAGTGAGGGCAGTCAACAACGTACTGATGGCAAGAAGCAAATGGATAACCCTGTATTCTTTGCCCGCCTCGCACAAAAAATTATCCATATTCTGTCGACTTATACTCACGAAGGGCGTCTCTATGAAATCGATACCCGATTGCGTCCCAGCGGCAAATCGGGTCTATTGGTTACCGCTATTAATGCCCTCCAACAATACCAAATGGAAAAAGCATGGGTTTGGGAACATCAGGCATTGCTGCGCTCAAGAATCATTACTGGCAGTTCTGCCTTACGTGAGCGTTACGAAAATATGCGCCACTTCATTTTATGCCAACCACGAAACACAGCTGAATTAAGAGCGGAAGTCGTTTCAATGCGCAAAAAAATGTGGGCAACCTCCTCAAGCAATGACAAAGGCCTGTTTAACCTAAAAAAGGATCACGGTGGAATAACAGATATTGAATTCATGGTTCAGTACTTGATCCTTGCTAATGCACACCAGCACCCCGACCTGGTGAAATGGAGCGATAACATACGCCAACTTGAATCACTTAAGCAACACGACATACTGAGTGAAGAGCGCTCAGATAAACTGGCAGAGATTTACCGTATTCTACGCAATCGTGTTCATGAACTGGCTCTTCAGGAAGAAAAAGCCTTCGTTTATGTGACTGAGTTCAAAGAAACCCGCGCCTATATACAGCAATGCTGGGTGGAACTTATGGAAAATCCATAAGTTGTTGCGCCCAATAAATTATTGGGCGCAACTGACCGCTAGTATTTAGGTGCTAAATGAAATTTAGCTGGCATACTGACATACGCCCCGGGATAGTCGTTCTCCATCGACCAGTCCAACGAGCTTTCTGCTGAGTAGCAATATTTGCGCACCGGGCACTGGCTTCATTCTGATTCCGAATCAAACCTGCATCAAATTCACGAATAGTAAAGTCCAGGCTACAAACTGACATGCGTCCCTGTGTTACAGTTTTCCATTGCCCGGTCCAGCGGGCACGATGTTTTGTTGCCAATACCTGGCATTTATTTCTGGCATCGCCATGGTTTGAAATGAACCCTGCGTTGACTTCTTTTACCAACACCTTCATTTCACACACTGCCATATTACCTGAAGCTATCGACCACCATTTACCCGTCCATTGTGCACCGTTTTGCTTCGCTAAAAAAGGGCACTTACTCTCCGCTTCTTTATCATTGGCTATCGGCCCGGCCTCAAGCGGTTTAGTGATTGCCATTGCTGAATTGATAGGGAGCAACATAAATAACAGGGATAAAGTACATGCAGCACTCCCAGACTTAAAATGAATTCTCTTCACACAGACCTCTCTTTATCGTTGGATGTTGTGAACAACTGATTGTATAAACCGCACCAGTCAGCTTACGGGACAGCAAGCCCTCGAATCTGTCTGGCACCGCGCATGGTTAAGTGTAGTACAGCGACAGAATTTCATATTTATGAATGGCTTTGCTTATAAAGCATGAATTATTCCCGGCTTTTCCCCGACGCAGGAATTTTGAGTAGGCGCTTGATGTTCCACGTGAAGCAATTGAGCACCTGGCAAAGATTTGTCAGTTTAAATTACAATTTTTGCCATTATGTACAGTACCCAGACAGGCTTGTTTGATTACTGTACACAGAGTCACAAGAAAAAATTTTATTGCATGAAATAGTAACGGGAATTATCAGTTATACTAGTGACTAGCTCTTAGACAAACAGCAATCATCATCACTTAAATGTAAAAAGGAAGATACACTGTGGAATACTTGCTTATCGCCGCATTTCTCATTGGCATACTCTTATTTGTGTTGAGTTGGATACGGGTGATTTTTGCCGGGTTTGGGCATCACTTCATCACAGGCATCGTCTCCGCTATCCCCGTAATTAATCTTTTGGTGCTTCCTAGTCTTTGGCATCGTGTATATGGCTGGGTTTTAGCTGGTATTATTGGCTTTCTTGTCGCTGTGGGAAGTTGGTACTCTGGTGCTGAGAAACACGTGTACCGGTACGCTAGTGACGCAGGTGTTAGCATGCCAGCTCCGGATCAAAGCATGAGCACTCATGGCCTCGATTTAAATAAGAACGTCACCAGCACATCAAACAACCTGTCCAATGGTGCAAATGCACCAGCAGTTCAACTCCCTTCAGGTAAGGAACTCCCTAAATCTGCCCTTTACCGGATGTCATACCAAAAAATTGATGTTAATAGCCTGGGTAAATACCCTGGGCAGTATGTCCGTATTACCCGAACAGACAGAAAGACTTTCGAAGGCAAAGTACTTGGCTTGGATGACAAAGGAATTATCATTGAACGACGTACCAACGGTGGCGTCATAGAGCACAAGGTTAATTTCAAGGACATCACTCTGGCAGAAGTCATGAGTAAGCAGTGAGATTTAATTAAATGCAATGTTTTGTCTACCGCAGTAAGCGCAAACAGCGCACCTATCTCTTTTTGCCAAAGCAGGGTGACTTTTCCGAAGTGCCCGAGTCTTTATTAAAACTATTTGGTGATGCTGAATTCTCATTCAACTTTAAGCTGGTGCCTGAGAAAAAGCTGGTGTTGGCAGATGCAAAAGAAGTGTTGCAAAACATCAACGAAAATGGCTTCTTCTTACAATTACCTCTTGGTGATGAGGTTGTTGAATCATTCAATAAGCCTAAAAACCACTGATGACAATCAAATCTTTTGCAGGGCACTCACCATCAATTCATCCAAGCAGTTATATAGATGATATGGCCTATGTCAGTGGGCAAACTACGATTGGCGCTAATAGCTCCGTTTGGCCAATGGCTGTCATCCGAGGCGATGTGAACACCATTAACATTGGGCAATCCAGTAACATTCAGGATGGCGCAGTACTCCATGTCACACATGAGGGGCCTTACACTCAGACAGGAGGCCGCCCACTTGTCATTGGTGATGAGGTTACCGTTGGCCACAAAGCAGTTCTACATGCCTGTACTATCGGCAACCGATGCCTTATTGGAATGAATTCAACGGTATTAGATGGAGCTATCATCAACGATAACACCATGATTGGTGCAGGTAGCTTAGTTGCACCAGGGAAAGTACTGGAAAGTGGCTACCTCTGGACAGGTAGCCCTGTGAAAAAAATACGGCCACTCACCGAAAAAGAAATTACCTGGCTCAGTTACTCAGCCCAGCACTACACGACAGTAGCTGAGCAAACAAAAAACTCATAATTAAAATCAATCCATGGCAATAACTACTTTATTAGTAGTGTTTTTCTGAACCCAGAACTGACGTGTACGAATAGTGTTTTTATGCGTGGCTACCGCTTCATAGTGCCCCGGAGGTATAGTAATTCCCTGAGAATGTAATCGATAGCTACCTACCTGACGCTTTCCACTGTTTTCAAGACGAAATACCTTCCATTCCATAGCCTGGAATAAGGGTTGATTGTCCCTTGTCGCAATTAATTTTACTTTACCTACCGGCACAGTGATTGAACGCTTAATTCGCTGACCTGCCGTGACCTCAACTTCCCTTTGAATCGGAATATCTTTGATCATAGCTTTAACAATATATTTACCTGCCGGAACCAGTTCATCCAACTGATGCCTTGCTCTGAAATGATATTTATCATTATCCGGGCCAGTTACCATCCAATCTACTGTCTGATTAGCCATTAGATTCATGCTTCCCACTTCAGCGCGGAAATAAGGCTTAATCAATTTACGGTCATTAACCCGCACCTGTTTTTCGTCGACAAACTGACCGATTTTCAGACGAATTAGATATAAGCCATCAGGCATGTGGAGAGAAATATTATTCCCTCCCAGAGCCTTAATAACTGCACCGTTCTGAATAACTTCCCAGTTAATACGCTTATAGTTAACCGAAAGCTTTCCCGGAATACTGGCTTTAAGCAACAGATTGTCACTGCCTGAGACCACCGAACTCCTTACATTGACTACATTCAGTTCTGCAGGCTTTACAGCTACTACATTCAGCTGCTCTGATGCACTGACTGAAAATACATAAGCACTGCTAAGCATTAACCCGGTAGTTAACAACCATTGAATGGGTAATTTCATAAGAAACTCCATAACCAGCTTGTGGTAGTAGTTCGTATGCAATGTGTTGCTGTGCTTTGTCCAGGCAACTGACCGTTTTGAAAACGATAAAATCTTCTAATTATTATTTGAGTATTCATCCACACACTTAGGGGTTTGTTGGGATGACTCTAGTAAAGCTCAGGTAGGTCAAAACAGGAATGCCTTGCCGATAAGGGCATATATTTTTGCGCCCAGCGGCAATAAGTGATTTTAAAACAGCTAGTTAGGTCACTATTAGCTAATCTGACGTTAAGGTACGCAGATATTTAAAAGGGGAGAATTGGGAATGAAAAATACAAATCAGTAAGATTTTGGCCCTTTAACACCCGCCTCGATGGTAAACAGCAGAAGCGGGTAAAAGGAGTGTTACGCAGCTTGCACAAGACCACTGTGCCTTAACAAAGCATCAATGTTTGGCTTTCGCCCACGAAAGGCAACAAACGATTCCATGGCAGGCCGGGAGCCACCCACCTGCAGCACCTCATTTAGAAAAGATTGTCCGACACCCTCGCTGAACAAACCCTCTTCCTCAAATCGTGAGTAGGCATCAGCAGATAAAACCTCAGCCCACTTATAACTGTAATATCCAGCCGCATAACCACCCGCAAAGATATGAGAAAAGCTATTAACCATACGATTAAAATCCGGCGCTTCAATCACAGCCACTTCAGTACGAACGGCATACAATATAGATTCAAGCTGACCAGCTTCTGATCCAGTAGGACTCATGTGCAACAGCATATCAAACAGAGAGAATTCCAGTTGCCGTACCATACCCATGGCACTTTGAAAATGCCGCGCTGCCTGCATTTTCTCAAACAACTCATCAGGCAGTATTGCACCCGTTTCCCAATGTCGGCCAATTAAATCGAGAACTTCCCGCTCCCAACACCAGTTTTCCATGAACTGACTCGGCAACTCGACAGCATCCCATTCAACACCATTAATCCCTGCAATATCCAAATATTCTATCTGGGTCATCATATGATGCAACCCATGGCCAAATTCATGGAATAAGGTCACAACCTCATCGTGGGTAAATAGTGCGGGCTGATCACCTACCGGAGGCGTGCCATTACAGGTCATAAACGCAACGGGTGTCTGTAATGACTGTGTTCGCCGGAAACGGCCACAGTAGTCACTCATCCACGCACCGCCACGCTTATGCTGACGTGCATACAGATCCAAATAAAACTCAGCACAAAGCTCACCGTCTTGATTGAGAATCTGGTAGAAACGGACGTCAGGGTGCCATAAGTCGACCTGTTTAGAAGAAGGTTGAATATCGACTTTGTACAAACGACCTACCAAAGTAAACAACCCTTCGATAACCTGATCAACAGGAAAGTAGGGTTTCAAATCCTCTTCACTGAAATCGAATTTCTGCTGCCTCATCTTTTCACTGACATAAGCCATATCCCAGGCTTTAGCACCATGAATGCCTAACTGCTTATTCGCAAACTCGCAAATTTCAGCATGCTCTTGTTCAGCAAAAGGCTTACTCTTAGCAGCCAGGTCACGCAAAAACCCGACGACCTGATCAGTATCCTCAGCCATTTTCTTAGCCAGAGAAAGCTCTGCATAGTTTCCATAGCCAAGCAGAACAGCCTCTTCCTGCCTCAGACTCAGAATATCCCGCATAATTTGACTGTTATCCTGAGCAGGATCAATGCCTAACTCAGAAGCACGAGTAGTGTAGGCCTGATAGACCTCAGCACGCAGCTCTCGGTTATCCGCATACTGCATAACACCAATGTAACTGGGGAAGTCCAGTGTCAACCCCCAACCTTCCAAGCCTCTTTGCTCTGCGGCTTGTTTTGCCATAGCCAAAGCTGAATCAGGCAGACCAGCCAGCAACTCCTGATCTGTAATCTGCTTAAACCAACCATTGGTGGCATCTAATACATTGTCAGAGAACTGTGCGCTGAGTTTGGATAATTCCTGACTGATTTCACGGTAACGATCCTGCTCAGATTTCGGCAAAGCAATGCCACTAAGCTTAAAAGACAGCAAGCTATCATCCAATGCCTTAAGTTGTCCGGAGTCAAGCTCAAGCTGATCAGCATTTTCCCTCACTTGCTTCATCGCTTGATACAAAGCCTGGTTCTGGCCCATTTCAGTTTGGTATTCACTCAATTTTGGCAAACACACGTTGTAAGCCTCACGAAGTGCCTCTGTATTCACAACTGCATTCATATGACTAACAGGTGACCACATTCGCTCTAAACGATTAGATGATTCATCGAGTGGTTGTATCAGATTACTCCAATCAGGGGCCACATCTTGATCCATCCTTTCTGCCAGCCAAGCACGATTTTCTGACAAAATCTGATCCAGAGCTACTTCGATATGAGAAGGTTCAATCTGACCAAATACTGGCAGATCCTGTTCTTTTAATAATGGATTATCCATATCTGCTTACCATTTGCCTATAACGATGTGCTCCACATGTTTCACGTGAAACACATCAAATTATTATTTAAATATCCAGGTTTTCAACTGAGAGCGCGTTACTCTCTATAAAGTCTCTACGCGGTTCAACCTGATCCCCCATAAGGGTAGTAAAAACCTCATCCGCCGACACTGCATCTGCAATCTTAACCTGCATCAAACGCCGCTCAGAAGGATCCATTGTTGTTTCCCAGAGCTGACCCGGATTCATTTCACCCAAGCCCTTATAACGGCTGATATTGATGCCACGGTTAGCTTCTTTCATCAGCCACTCAGTTACTTCATCAAAGCGTTGTGTCTCAAGCTTCCGCTCACCACGTTGAATATAGGCGCCTTCATTCAAAAGCCCATCAAGCTCATGATTAACCTGGATTAAAAACTTCATTTCGGGTGCAGAGAACAGATCCTGATCCATCACCAATACATGATCAAGACCATGCTGACGCCGCATAACTTCAACACGCCATTGCTCATTATCCGTCTTCACAAAATTAGTGCTGTAGGTACGCTCACCATTCATACGGACATTCAGTTTATCAACGGCTGCTGCAACCCACTTATTACAAGTCTCAGCGTCTGGCTCAGCATCTGTTGTTTGCATGGATTCAAATAACAAGCTTTCCATCACATCATGATCATAACGGCGTGCTAAACGGCGAATGATTTGTCGCGCAGAATTGTATTGCTTCAAAAGAATTTCAAGAGCCTGGCCACTAATCGATGGAGATGTAGCATCAAGGTGTAATTGAGCACCATCAAGGGCAAGTTGAATCAAATGACTATCCAACTCTGATTGATCCTTAACATACTGCTCCTGCTTGCCCCGCTTAACTTTATACAAAGGTGGTTGAGCAATATAAATATGCCCACGCTCAACCAGCTCCTTCATTTGACGATAGAAGAAGGTGAGCAACAGTGTCCGGATATGAGAGCCATCGACATCAGCATCCGTCATGATAATAATGCGATGGTAACGCAACTTGTCAGGGTTATAATCATCACGGCCAATACCACAGCCCAACGCAGTAATTAACGTACCCACTTCAGCAGACGCTATCATTTTGTCAAAGCGTGCTTTCTCGACGTTCAGAATTTTACCTTTCAAAGGAAGTATCGCCTGAGTACGACGATCCCGACCCTGCTTGGCAGAACCACCTGCTGAATCACCCTCCACCAGGAATATTTCTGATAGCGAAGGATCTTTTTCCTGGCAATCCGCAAGCTTCCCAGGCAGGCCGGCAATATCCAAAGCGCCTTTACGACGAGTCATTTCCCGAGCTTTTTTGGCGGCTTCACGAGCACGTGCTGCCTCCACCATTTTCATGGCAATACTTTTCGCTTCTGTCGGATTTTCCAGTAAAAAGTCAGACAAACTTTCACCCATTGCCGACTCAACAGCACTCTTCACTTCAGAAGAAACCAACTTATCTTTTGTCTGAGAAGAGAATTTAGGATCAGGAACTTTTACGGACAGAACAGCAGTTAAACCTTCACGAGCATCATCACCGGTAGGCGTAATTTTTTCTTTTTTCGCCAGACCTTCCCGCTCAATATATTGGTTGAGCGTTCGTGTTAAGGCCGAACGGAAACCAGAAAGGTGGGCGCCGCCATCACGCTGTGGAATGTTATTGGTAAAGCAGAAGATATTTTCCTGATAAGAATCATTCCACTGCAAACTGACTTCGACACCAATGTCATCACGCTCGCCAGAGAAATAAATCACATTAGGGTGAATAGGTGTTTTTTTACGATTAAGGTGCTCAACAAAGGCACGGATACCGCCCTCGTATTCAAATATATCTTCGCGCCCCTCACCACGGCGATCTACCAGTCTAATTCGCACGCCGGAATTAAGAAATGACAACTCCCGCAAACGTTTTGCCAGGATTTCATACTGATACTCAGTAATCGCAAAAATCTCGCGGCTTGGTAAAAACTTAACAGTAGTGCCCGTACCCTCAGTCTCATCGATTACGTCCAATCCGCTGACCGGATCGCCTAGCTTGTAGTGTTGCCGATATACCTTTCCATTACGACGAATTGTCAGCTCCAAATCCTCAGAAAGAGCATTTACAACTGACACACCAACACCGTGCAAACCACCAGACACTTTATAAGAGTTATCATCAAACTTACCGCCCGCATGCAACACGGTCATAATAACTTCAGCAGCAGGCTTACCTTCTTCCGGGTGCATGTCGACCGGAATACCACGGCCATCGTCAGTAACTCTTACCGACCCATCACTGAATAACTCGACCTTAATCTCTTTACAGTGGCCAGCTAAAGCCTCATCAATAGAGTTATCAACTACTTCAAAAACCATGTGGTGCAAACCGGTGCCATCATCGGTATCACCGATATACATTCCGGGGCGCTTACGAACGGCTTCCAGTCCTTTTAAAACTTTGATATTGGAAGAATCGTATTGTTGTTCAGTCATAAGTTTTCCTAGATCTATGGTTACTTCAGTAACTACCCATGAATAGGCATTCGTGAAAAAACGGATGCCTATTCATGGGTAGTTACTTTACTTCTTCGAATTGCCCATGTTTCACGTGAAACATTTTACCTGTATCAGGTAAATGTTCATCGCCGGGTATTCTTGTGCCAGTGACAATTAACTGTTGATCTGTCTGCCTAAGCACCTGATAAAGTAGTGTCTGATTTTCTGAATCTAACTCTGAGATCAGATCGTCGATCGCTATGATACCGCGTTTTTGAGCTTTCGTGGTGATAGCCTGACTTTGCGCCAGTAATAAGGCCACACCCAACATTTTTAGTTGCCCCCGTGAAGCAAAGCGCGCTACAGGCATGCTATCAATCAGGACATTCAAGTCACCACGGTGACAACCGTAAAGACTCATGCCCTGATGGATTTCCTGATCACGCTTTGTCTTCAGAAATGCTTGAATTGCATCAAGATCATCGATTCGAACAGAAGCTGGGAAACCCGAGTAAAGCTTAAGAACAGGCAGCCCCGTATGGGCAAAAAGAGGAGTGAGCTGAGCAAGTGCCTCAACCAAACCTTTTAATGCATCTTTGCGAAAATGATGAATACGAGGTTGAAGCTTAACAAACTGTTCCGTCCAATACTCAAGTGCATAACGTTGCTGTGGATCCCTTAAACAACTATTCCTTTGCTTAAGAATTCGCTGGTAGTTCTTCCAATCCTGGTGAAAGTCGGACGAGCGATAAAAAGCGACCCAATCCAGTAAGGCTCTACGGTGAGAAGGCGACCCAGTTAATATCTCAAGTGTGTCAGGGTGAATGATCGTTAGCGGCAAATGGCTGCTTAACTCTGACTGCTGATTAATATCAGCATGATTAATGCGAATTCTGGTTTCATCAACAGTCTTGCTAATGCCCAATGGATATTCCGCACCCGTTTCGTCATCATGGATTCTTCCAGCGACCATGAGACTCTTCTCTTCGTGTCGAATCACTTCCTGAATACGTGGCGTCCGAAAAGAACGTCCACGAGACAGAATAGAGAGCGCTTCAAGTAGACTGGATTTGCCCGAAGCATTATCACCAATGAATAAATTGGTATGTTCAGAAAGCTCTAAATCAGCATGCGCAATCAACCTGCAGTTTTCGATACTAAGCTGTTGCAACCACACGATTGTATGCTCAAACCAAAACTAGAGACGAATCGGCATAATTACATTACATACCGTTTCATCATTCGGGTCAGTAATTAGTGCGCTACTTTCAGCGGAGTTAAGCTGTAAAGTCATCGTGTCATTAGACAAGTGGTTAACCGCATCCTGAACATAATTGATGTTAAAACCAATTCCAAAATCCTCACCCTGATAGTTAACATCCAGCTCATCCATAGCAGTCTCCTGCTCTGGGTTATTCGACTGAACCTTCAGAACATTCTCAGCAAGGGTCAATCTAACGCCTCTGAATTTCTCATTAGATAGAATCGCAACACGCGACAACATATTCTTAAAATCTTTGCGGTCGAGATCAATTTGGATCTGCCCCTGAGCAGGCACCGCCGCCTGATAATCCGGATAACGGCCATCGACCAGCTTGGTAGTGAAACGGAGTTGATCAATCTGGGCGCTGAGATGATTTTTGCTTATTTGAATGGTTACCGGCACTTGGCAGTCTGAACGCAACAGCTTAGATAATTCCAGAACACCCTTACGCGGGATGATTATCTGAATCGGTTCTTCCAAACCAAGTTCAGTATTTGCTTGTGTGCAAAGTGATAAACGATGACCATCAGTTGAAACCGTTCGAATGTGCTGATTATTCAACTCCAGCAACATACCATTCAGGTAGTAACGGACATCCTGATTAGCCATAGCAAAAGCAGTGCTATCCAACAAGTTTTTCAATTCGGCTTCTGGCAACTCAAATTGATAAGTTTCCCCTAAATCATCAAGCTCTGGGAATTCTACAGCCGGTAAAGTTGCCAGTTCAAAACGACTACGCCCACAGCTAACCAAAGCCCGACCGCTTTCCATAATATCAATGGCAACCAGACTTTCAGGTGGCAAAGCTTTACAAATGTCAGCCAACTTACGCGCGGGTAAAGTGATTTCACCATCCGTACAATCAATCAACGGAGAAGAAGTAGCAATTTCCAGCTCAAGATCGGTACCTCTCCAGAAGACCTGGTTATTCTCAATTCTGACCAACACGTTTTCCAGAATCGGTGAAGTATGCCGTTTTTCAATAGCGCCCAGTGTTGCCTGTAGGGACTCCAGTAATGTTTCTCGGGTCTGTGTTAATTTCATGTCTATAAGTCTTTTCGTCGTAATTAGTTGGTTAAAGTACGTATCAGAATTCGGTAATCTTCTTCAATTCTATTATCAGAGGCGCGCAATTCCTTCACCTTCCGACAGGCATGCAACACCGTTGTGTGATCACGATTACCAAATTCAGTGCCAATCTCAGGCAGGCTATGACTGGTCAATTCTTTAGATAATGCCATCGCGACTTGCCGTGGCCGCGCAACTGAACGGGTACGGCGTTTGGAATCCATTTCATTAGTCCGAATATTATAGTACTGGGCGACCACTTTCTTGATATTGGTAATCGATACCATTTTATCCTGGCTTGCAAGCTGATCCCGCAGAGCATCATGAACAAAATCCATAGTGAGTGTCGAGATACAACGTAAACGCATATTAGCTATAACCCGTTGCAAAGCACCTTCAAGATCGCGGATATTGGAACGAAAACGTTTGCCGATAAAAAAAGCGATATCCTGCGGCAAGTCGAGTTGAGCGTCTTCCGCTTTTTTACGCAGTATTGCCACCCTGGTTTCAAGGTCTGGCGGTTCAACATGAACGGTTAACCCCCAATTAAATCGGGAGCGCAGACGATCATCAATACCTTCAACATCCCTGGGAAATCGATCACTGGCCAGAATAATTTGCTTCTGGCCTTCAAGTAAGGCATTGAAAGTATGGAAAAACTCTTCCATTGAACGTTCTTTTCCGGCAAAAAACTGGATATCATCAATTAATAATGCATCAACACTGCGGTAATGCTGTTTGAATTCTTCAATCCGGGAATTACGCAGGGCAGTAACCATGTCATTAACAAAGCGCTCAGCATAAACATAGAGTACATGGGCATCCGGGTTAAACTCCAGAATCCGGTTACCAATCGCATGCATCAAATGCGTCTTGCCCAGGCCAACGCCTCCATAAATAAATAAAGGGTTATAAGATTCACCCGGTGTTTCTCCAACTTTTAGCGAGGCTGCCCTGGCCAGTTGGTTCGATTTACCTTCAACATAATTTGCAAAGGTCATCCGGGAACTCAGCGCATTTACAAAACGATCACTAAACGTCGAACTGCCATCCTTTTGTTGCGGGGGCAATGCCTTAGGTGGCAGGATTGTTCCATTGGATACGGACCCGCTGTTCCAGGTATTTTGCGGACTGGAATTCGGTGGTTGGTTTACTTTAACAGGGTTAGGGACTGACGCAGGTTGTGCAATCGGACGCGAGCCAATTTGCAGGATCACATCATATTCCTTAATCCCGGAAAGGTTACGGGCATGAAAAAGTATGCGGGGCAGGTACTCCGAATGGATTTGTTGCAATACAATAGGATTAGGCGCAAGCAAACACATTGAATCCGTCTGTTCCAATGCATGCAGGCTACGTAACCAAGTGTTAATTTCGCTGTGAGGTAGCTCGTGTTCCAGTTGATTCAAACACTGTTGCCAAAGCATAAAATAGCGCCCCGTAGTCATTGGTGAACAGGCAGTAATAGTATTAGGTGGTAACCACTCATTATACCGCGCACCTAGAGTTATCCACAAGCCATTTACTGTTTAACTTCTTCGTTAGTTGCTTGACATGATTTATATTATAAAGTATTTTGCTGGGCCTTTTGCGAGCCTGCAATTTGCCCTGTGTTCAGGGAATTTAGCGGGTATTCACTGATATAAATTGATTTAGCTGGTAATTCGTCATGAAAAGAACCTTTCAACCGAGTAAAATTCGCCGTGCTCGTACCCATGGCTTCCGTGCCCGCATGCAAACTGCTGATGGCCGTAAAATATTAAATGCCCGTCGTGCTAAAGGCCGTAAGCGCCTGATTCCATAAGCTTAACTAGTATAGAACAAGCGTGTGAAATTCCCGCGCACAAGCAGGCTAACCCGTCCAGATCAATTCCGGCGGGTCTTTCAGCGTGGACGTCATCGTAGGATTCAGGTAACGGGTTTACTTGCCCGAGTTCGCGAAAGTACCCAGCCTCATCCACGCCTTGGCCTGGCGATATCCAAACGTTCATTGAAACGCGCCGTTGATCGGAATCGTGTCAAGCGTTTAGTGCGCGAGAGCTTTCGACAAAATTTTGATATGATTCCCGCAGTTGATATTGTTCTCATGGGCGAGACAAAGCTAGCCTCAATGAATAACGCTGTTATACTGCTGCAACTCGATATGCTATGGGTGCGTCTAAGTGATTACTACGGTCCCACTAACACACCGAGCAAGCAAACCCACCCTAACCACAAACCAGATTGAGGAATTATGGATTCTCAACGTCCCTTCCTGTATCTCACCCTGATTTTCTTGGGTTTTTTGCTATGGACAACATGGCAACAGGAACATGCTCCCAAACCTGAAATTATCGCAGGCCAGCAAAACTCAGTCAGTAGTACAGCAGGTGTGCCACAAAACACAGGCAATGCAGATGTACCTACCCAGACAGCACAGGCGGTTCCACAGAATAGTCAATCAGCAACAGCTACTCAGGCTGCAACAAGCGATACTAATGTTCAAACCATAAGAGTTCGCACTGATGTACTGGATCTGCAAATCAGCACTCAGGGGGGTGATATCCTGGTTGCCGACCTGCCGTCTTATCCGATCAGTCTCGAAGAAGCCGATCAGCCATCACGAATTCTTGATAGGGATGGGAAGAACTATGTTGCTCAATCAGGCTTACAACATTTAGCTGTTACCGGGCTGACAGGGGAACAACTGACTCAATTAGCACCGAATCATCTGGCTCGTTATCAAATTGCACAAAATGACTTTCAGTTAGCCGACGGTAGTGATGAAATCATTGTTCCTTTTACCTGGCAAGGTGCAAATGGCCTGACTGTAACCAAGCGCTACCACTTCAAACGCGGTAGTTTCCAGGTACAGGTAGAACATGAAGTACAAAACAACTCGGATCAAACCTGGACAGGTACCGAATACCGGCAGCTAAAACATGGCCCGGACAATACTCCAGGTGGCCTGTTAATGGGAGTGCGTGCTTTCGTTGGTGGTGCTTATCATTATGATGACAAGTACAAAACAATTTCCTTCGGTGATATGAAGGACGATATGAAAGATGATGAAGGCAAATCTAAGACAACCACTGGTGGCTGGATCAGCATGATGGAGCACTATTTTATTAGTGCCTGGATACCTAACCAAGAGGAAGAAACAAATTACTACGGTAATGAAGTAATGAATTTTGGTGTGCCCGGTTATATTCTGGGTGCCCGTGGTCCTGTCCGACAGATTGCACCAGGTGCGACTGACAGCTTTAAAAGTGGTTTTTGGGTAGGTCCAAAACTACAGGACGACCTAGCAGCTATTGCCAAGGGGCTGGATCTTACCGTTGATTACGGTATTTTTGCCTTTATTTCAAAACCCATCTTTTGGGTTATGCAGAAAATTCATGGTGTAGTACAAAACTGGGGTTGGACAATCATATTCCTCACGTTACTCATCAAAATCATCTTCTTCTGGCCTTCCGCTGCCAGCTATAAGTCGATGGCAAAAATGAAGGCCATGGCACCTAAGCTTAAGGAAATTGGCGAACGTCATGCCAAAGATCCTCAAGCTAAGCAGAAAGCAATGATGGAGATCTATCGTAAGGAAAAGCTCAATCCCTTAGGTGGCTGTCTCCCAATACTCATTCAGATTCCCGTATTCATGGGTTTGTACTGGGTGCTACTGGAAAGTGTAGAGTTACGCCAGGCTCCATGGCTATTGTGGTATAAGGATTTATCGATACAAGATCCCTACTATATATTACCGCTGATAATGGGCGGCAGTATGTATCTGCAGCAGAAGCTGAATCCACCACAGGTTGATCCGATGCAGCAGAAAATATTCCAGTTTCTACCTGTCGTATTTACCTTTATGTTCCTGTGGTTTCCAGCCGGACTGGTACTTTACTGGGTAGTGAATAACCTGCTTTCAATTGCACAGCAGTGGTATATCAACAAAAAGATCATTGGTCACGCCTAAGGCTAAACACGAAACCTACCATGCTGGCATGGTGGGTTTCGTGCTTTAATCCACCTTACACCTAAGCTATTCGCCTCTTACTCAGGAAGATGTTTCATGTGGAACAATACGGATACTATCGCTGCTGTGGCGACACCACCAGGCCGTGGTGGTGTCGGTATTATTCGTATTTCCGGCCCTGATGTTCCCCTGATCGCGGAACAGATGCTAGGCAAATGCCCTTCTCCCCACCGGGCTGTGCATCGCAACTTCCTTTCTGCTAACCATCAGGTACTTGATGATGGCATTGCTCTGTTTTTCCCTGCTCCAAATTCATTTACTGGTGAAAATATATTGGAATTACAAGGCCATGGTGGCCAGGTAGTGCTGGATATGGTGTTGCGGCGTTGCCTGGAACTAGGTGCTCGTATGGCTCGCCCCGGAGAGTTTTCTGAACGGGCTTTCCTGAATGATAAACTGGACCTGGCTCAGGCTGAAGCGATTGCTGACCTGATTGATTCTGGCTCTGAACAAGCAGCCAGATCAGCCTTAAGGTCACTACAAGGTGCGTTTTCCAATGCGATAAACCAGTCCTTTAATGCCATGACCGAACTAAGAATCTATGTTGAAGCAGCCTTAGATTTTCCGGAGGAAGAAATTGATTTCCTGGCCGATGCCTCCGTTAACCTGAAGCTATCAGCAATTAAACAACAAATAACCGATATTTTTCTTCAGGCACGTCAGGGAAGTTTGCTACGGGATGGTATGCATCTGGTCATTATAGGCAGACCAAATGCAGGAAAATCCAGCTTACTGAATGCATTAGCCGGCATTGATGCAGCCATAGTCACTGATATCGCTGGTACAACAAGAGACGTTCTTCGTGAAAGAATTGACCTTGACGGCATGCCTTTACATATCGTTGACACAGCCGGCTTACATGACAGTGATGACCCGGTAGAAAAAATTGGTATTGAACGGGCCTGGAAAGAAATTGGAAAGGCTGATTTATTACTGGTACTCATTGATGGCGTTTTACCTCATCAGCCCATTGATGAATTACTAAATGAGCTACCACCAACCTTACCCCGCTTATTGGTGCATAATAAAATTGATATCAGTGGCCACACTGCGGGTAAAAATGAAGGAGCCATCTACATTTCGGCTAAGCATGGCAAAGGTATCGATGCATTACGTTCAGAGTTAAAGAGGCACATGGACTACCACGGTGATGCTGATGACGTATTTATTGCGAGGCGAAGGCATCTCGATGCTTTGGAGCAAGCAAGTGATGCGGTAAACAGAGCCGAATACCAATTACTTACATTTAATGCCGGAGAGCTCATGGCAGAAGAGCTGAGAATTGCCCAGGATGCTCTTGCAACCATTACCGGCAAATTTACACCTGATGATTTATTGGGTGAAATATTCAGTTCATTTTGTATCGGCAAATAACCCCAAAAGCAGAGCTCGCGTCTAATTGGCCCAATTATTAATCAATTATCACGTGATCTGTTACACTTCTTTGGCTAGATTGACTATGCTACTTATTATGGATTGTTTTTAAACCAATGATCAGTTATCGTTGATGGGTATGCTTTTCCCATAAAATATTTAGCATATCAGAAAGTTTGATAAACTGCTCGGACTCAAACAAATTGTCTTTGAGCATACTTTTAGTCGCTTCGTAAGGTGTAACAGGGTAACAACAATTATTTCTGTTCCAACTTCTTGGCTCGGTATGCTGATCTAAATTGCTAGTGATATCTGGTTTGATATCGTAAGCACTTACATAAGAAAAAGACATTAATAAGAATAGCAGGATAAGTAATATCCGCCGTGTTTCCTTTTGTGTGCTCATAACAGCAAGTTCCTTCGGTAAATTTTAGGAATGTTACGGTGTGTTGGAGTAAGATAAACCTATGATCTCTATCACCCCAAAGCATTCCTTAGAACGACAATTTAAAAGTTCGTTACGATTGTTATAAGTAACAGAATCTGGTTACGGTAAATAACCAAATTTTTTACGATTGCTTAAGTGTAGACGCAATCAGTTAATAATTCTGGTCTGGAAAGATATTATTGATATGGATGAGCATCAAGTAAAACAAGAATTATCGAGAGTCGTATCTAGTGATGGTTTTCGCTCAAGAAAACAAATGTGTAACTTTTTGACATACATCGTTAGTGAAACACTAGACGGCCGTGGAAGATACCTTAAGCAATACACTATAGCTGTTTATGGCTTAGGTAAGTCTGAAGACTTCTCACCAGGCGAAAACCCACTGGTTAGGGTTGAGGCGGGTCGTTTGCGCGGTCTATTAGCTGATTATTATGACGATGAAGGAAAGGGAAGCTCTGTTCGTCTTTCCCTTCCAAAAGGCAGTTATCAACCTGAGTTTATCGAAAACTTAATTGACAAGGGCGTCGAACGCCGTAAAAAAGATCGCCGCTCCACCAGTGTTTCTAAAGCCTATTCGGATAGTGTAAAAGTCCTGCTGGGGTTTAAATGTTACACGCCAACACCGGAAAATCTGGAGCTGTACTACCTTATTGTTCGGGACTACACGCTGATTCTAAACAAGTTCCCTATGACCAAGGTATTGTCTGCCTCTCCTAACAATACCAGTAGTCTGGCTGCTCATGACTATCTTAGTCATATCAGAACCAACTACCAGGCAGATTTCCTATTGAAAATGGATGTCGAAGCACTGAATCATCGCCTAAATCTCAAATGTTTGTTACTCCACACAGTAACTGAAGAAGTTGTCTGGGGAGAAAGCTTTGACATTGAAGATCTCCGCGAAAGCAAAGACTTCAATGCCATCTATAAAAAAGTAGCTAACGACCTCTTCTCTCCGGACAATGGCATAGCACACCAATATCGTGGCCAATTCCTTCAGGGACAAACCGATAAAGAAGGCAATGAACATCAGTTTGCCCTTTTATATCTCCGTAATTCATACATGGGATTCACTAAGCGGGAATTACAGGTCGCTCTGAGGTTTTGTGAACATCGCTTGTCAGACCATCCTCATGACACTATTGCCATTTTTGTTAATCTCCATTTATGTATTCAGGAATACTTGTCTGGCCATCAAGTCACAGAGAACCTTAAAGAAAGGTATCTCACCTTAGTCAAAATGGCACTTAGGGTTGACCCGGAAAATGCCGAAACCAGATTATTCCATGCCTTTGCATCTTATTTGCAAGAGGACTTTGCATTAGCACGTAGTGAACTGGAGAATGCGCTACAGATCAATAGTTACTCTGCTTTCAGTCAAATATTTGCAGGTGGTTTATATTATATTCTGGGTGATTTTGAGCAAGGGGATGAGTGCATCAGCCAAGCCATTGGCATGAGTTCACGTCACCCGGATTGGTACCACATGCTGACCTGCCTTAGCGCTTATCGAAAAGGCGATATGGAAACCGCACTACAACAGGCAAAAAGTATCTATATTGCCTGGGGAAGTTCATTGCGTGCGCTTATTTACCTAAAGACAGGTCAGGAAGATGCAGCCAAACGTGAACTCCGTGAAATTAGCCATAAACAACGTTTATTGCCCCTGAGTAACGAATGGATATCAAGCGAAACACTTGAAAGAAATAGCTTCCTAAAACAAATAATCACTGACATAGAAAGTATTACCCCAACCCCACCCATACCCTCTTAGATTAAACACCCGGTGAGAACCCTCAGGGTTCTCACGTGGCATAATCCTCCCATGAAACTTAATATTTTCACTAAACTGTTTATTGCAGTACTACTAGCGACTGTTATTGTCATACTGTTCATGGTCATTTTCATGAACTGGAGTTTCCGACAAGGTTTCGCGGATTATCAACATAAGGAGGAGCTGGCCAATATAGATGTGCTCGCAAACTCCCTTTCTATAAAGTACAGCGAACAAAACAGTTGGTCATTCTTGCGAAATAATCCACGTAGTTGGCAGGGCACACTCATGGGTGTTGCTGAGCGATCCAAGCTGCGCTCGTTAAGTCAGCGATTACGCCTACTGGATCAACAAGGCATTTTAGTCATTGGTTCAACCAGTACAGCTGTTAAAAAAGACCGTATAAATATTCTGGTTGGTCAAAAACAAGTTGGCTGGCTAGAGCTGGATCAGCAGGAAATTGTGACAGATGAGATCGCAAGTAGTTTTATGGAACAACAAGCCCGTAACATTTATCTGATTGCCTTATTTGCTACATTACTATCACTGTTAATTACGCTTGTTGTTGTACGCCAACTTCTTATTCCCGTTAAAAAACTAACAGAAGGTGCAAGCTCACTTTCAAGCGGCAATTTTCTCACTCATATTCCGGTCACATCCAAAGACGAACTAGGTGAATTAGCAGAACGGTTTAACCAACTAGCTAATTTTTTACACCGTAATGAGGAACTTAGAGGGCAGTGGATTGCTGACATTTCTCACGAGCTGAGAACCCCGATTGCAATCTTGCGTAGCGAAATTGAAGCCATGTTAGATGGAATCCGCAAGCCAGATCTTGACCGAATACGCTCATTACATGCCGATACGCTCTCACTTGGGCAATTGGTGGATGATCTTTACCAGCTCTCTTTATCAGATGCTGGTGATATAGAACAACCTGAAGAAATTGCCGATTTAGGAAGTTTACTAATCGACTTATTAAGTGTTTTTGAAACACGCTTACAGGAAAAAAACATTCAACTCATTAACCTGATTGATCCGATGACTCTGTTAGAAGTAAGAGGCGACGATAAAAGGCTGCATCAATTATTTAGCAACCTGCTGGAAAACAGCTACCGCTACACTAATGAAGGTGGACAAGTGCAAATATCAGTAGAACAAACTAAAACAGAATGGCATATTTTTGTAAACGATAGTTCACCTGGCGTACCTGGAGAGTCTCTACCACGATTATTTGATCGTTTATACCGTGTTGACAGGTCGCGGAGCCGGATACTTGGCGGCTCAGGACTAGGCCTGTCGATCTGCAAAAATATCGTAAAAATTCATAAAGGTGAAATCAATGCAGGTCACTCCACTTTAGGTGGCCTATCTGTCCGTCTTGTTTTCCCCAAGGTTTTAAATTATGACAAGTGATTTCTGGCATACTGAATAAAGTGTAGATAGGGTAGAGTAAAGAGGCTTCAGGTTATGGACAAAATTTTGGTAGTTGAAGATGAGCCCAAATTAGCAGAGGTTCTTCTTGAGTACCTGGATCAGGGAGAGTTTGATGCTCATTGGATCGATCATGGTGATAAGGTTGTTGAATGGGTTAAGGAAAATTCTCCTGATTTAATTGTACTGGATTTAATGTTACCCGGAAAAAATGGCATTGATATTTTTCGTGAGATTCGACAGTTTGTCCATATTCCAATAATTATGGCAACCGCCAAAGTTGACGAGATTGATCGACTGTTAGGACTCGAACTCGGAGCCGATGATTATCTTTGCAAACCCTACAGTCCACGTGAACTACTGGCGCGAATAAAAAATATCTTAAGACGTGCACAGCTCAGTCCCCAGGAAATAAAAGCAAATAGTTCAGTAGAAACTTACCCGGAACGAATGGAGGCACTATTAAACGGTATCACTTTGAATTTAACGCCTGTAGAGTTTCGACTATTACACCAACTATCAAATCACCCTGGCAAAGTCTATTCCCGCACCCAACTATTGGATTGCGTTTATGATGACCATAGGGTGGTAACTGATCGCGCCGTCGATAGTCATATCAAGAATCTCCGACGCAAAATGGAAGCTGCTGTATCTGAGTGTGATGCTATCAAATCAATTTACGGGGTTGGTTATAAATTTGACTATCAAGCCTGAAACATATCCATATAGCCCTGTGTTTAACCTGTGAAAGCTTCATCCGATGCCAGGTAAGCCAACTCTTCTTCTGTGCTCTCACGACCGAGTAGTGCATTGCGATGAGGAAAGCGCCCAAAACGCTCGACAATACCCCGGTGGTGTAATGAAAACCGGGCGTTATCCACCAAGCCTGCCTCATTAAACAATCGTACGGCTTCGTCCTGATCCTGCATATTTTCGCTGTGCATTAAAGGCATGTATAAGAAACTCAGTTGCTCCTTCGGTATTTGTTTATCAAGCCCGGTTGATACAGCCTGTTTGGTGATTGCGACAGCCTGCTGCTCTGTAGAAAAACTTCGTGTTTCTCCGCGAAACATATTGAGTGGAAACTGGTCAAGGATGATACATAAAGCCAAACAACCTTCGGCACTCTCCATCCAGTTATTTAATTGACCTGATTTTGCCTGTTCCCAGGTTTCAGCAAATTTGCTCTGAATATCCTGATCAATTTCCGGAGTCGAACCAAACCAATGATCTGAAATCGGTGGTGTATACCAGAAACTAATAATGTCATTGGGTGATACCAAGCTTGCCATTCTAACTCCACAGCTAAATGCGATTGTTTTATATAATATTGGGAAAGCAAGGAATCTTTCCAACAAAGATTCCCAGCTATATTAATTCATACTGTAAACAGTGCTACTTTTGCTTGTACGCGCCGCTTGTGTAAAACAGGCTCAGTGTAACCACTAGGCTGTTCACACCCCTTAAACACAAGGTCACAAGCTGCCTGAAAAGCAACACTGTTTTCTGCATCCGGTAACATAGCCGTATAATTCGGGTCATCAGCATTCTGAACATCGACCTTCTCAGCCATTTTTTTCAATGCGGCCATCGCTTGTGACTCTGTACAAATACCATGATGTATCCAGTTAGCCATATGTTGACTGGAAATACGCAAAGTAGCCCGATCCTCCATCAATCCCACATCGTTAATATCGGGTACCTTGGAGCAACCAACACCTTGGTTAATCCAGCGCACAACATACCCCAGAATACCCTGCGCATTGTTCTCTAATTCCCACTGAATTTCAGCCTCCGACCAATCGGTGTTTTCTGCCAACGGAATGGTAAGGATGTCATCAAGGTTTGCACGTTCCCGCTTAGCCAACTCCCTCTGCCGTTCCATGACGTTAACTTTATGATAGTGCATGGCGTGCAATGTCGCAGCTGTAGGTGAAGGAACCCAAGCTGTATTAGCACCCGACATTGGGTGGCCTATCTTCTGCTCCATCATATCCGCCATCCTGTCCGGCATGGCCCACATACCCTTACCGATCTGCGCATGACCTTGTAAGCCACATTCAAGGCCTATATCAACGTTCCAGTCCTCATAAGCACTGATCCATTTTTGATTTTTGATATCGCTTTTACGTAGGAATGCACCTGCTTCCATAGAGGTATGAATTTCGTCACCAGTACGATCGAGAAAACCAGTATTAATAAAAACCACCCTCTCGCTGGCAACCCGTATACACTCTTTTAGATTAACTGTCGTCCGCCGTTCTTCATCCATAATCCCGACTTTAAGTGTATTACGCTCCAGCCCTAAAGCATCTTCAACACGTCCAAACAACCGGGTTGTGAAAGCGACTTCTTCCGGGCCATGCATTTTCGGTTTTACGATATAAACTGAACCTGTCCGTGAGTTTTGAGCGGTATTTTCACCCTTTAAATTATGGATAGCGACCAGTGCAGTCATCATGCCATCCATAATTCCTTCAGGCACCTCATTGCCTGCTGCATCAATAATGGCGCTATTGGTCATCAAGTGACCTACATTGCGGATAAAAATTAGGCTGCGGCCATGCAGATTTAAGGAAGAACCATCAGGTGCTGTGTATTTACGATCAGGATTCATAGTCCGTGAAAATGTCTTGCCACCCTTAGTAACCTCTTCTGACAGATCTCCTTTCATGAGACCCAGCAGATTACGGTATATAACAGTTTTATCCTCTGCATCCACCGCTGCAACAGAATCTTCGCAATCCATGATGGTGGTTAACGCAGCTTCCATTAAAATATCGTTGATTCCTGCTTTGTCAGTTTTACCAATATGTGCAGCAGGATTAATTTGAATCTCAAAATGCAGGCTATTATCTACGAACAAAACTGCATCAGGCTGAGCCGCATCGCCTCTATACCCAGCCAGCTTTTCAGGTTGTTGTAGAGTAACCTGGCCACTGTCAAGTGTAACTTCAAGTATTCCACCGATGACTTTATAAGCTAATGCATCACTATGAGAACCGGAGGACAGCGGTATTGTTTGATCAAGGAAATTGCGTGCGTAAGCAATTACTTTTTGTCCACGTACCGGATTAAAGGCTTTGCCTTTTTCCGAGCCATTAGTTTCCGGAATAACATCCGTACCATACAACGCATCGTACAAACTTCCCCAACGTGCATTAACTGCATTCAATGCAAATCGTGCGTTCATTACCGGTACAACCAATTGTGGCCCTGCGGTAGAAGTGATTTCTGTATCAACGTTCGCAGTACTAATTTTGAATACAGGGCCTTCCGGAACAATGTAATCAATAGCCTTCAGAAAGGTTTTATATTCAGCAAAGTTAAACTTGCCTGGGTGTTCACGGTGCCAACTATCAATCTGATGCTGGATAGCATCACGTTTGATCAATAAGGTTTTATTTTCAGGTGCGAGATCAGTAATCAGGTTTTCCATGTTTGCCCAAAAGTCAGCAGAGCTGATACCTGTTCCGGGCAGGGCTTCATTCTCAACAAAATTGTGCAAAAGTGTTGACACTTTCATTGTGCCAATAGCAACCTGATCATTCATTATGTAAATTTCCTCTATTTTATTCAGCAATTGTCGACAATCTTGTTATATCGTAGATTTGTGACAAGCTATAATTAGAAAGCTCAATGCTTACTATTGAACGGCATGCAGGGGAAAGCTGGAATTAAATTGTTCCTGAGCGTTGAATCCTTGAACGTTGTTCCATGCGTAGATATTCCTATCGGAATACTACCATAGGCATAAAAAAACCCCGTCATTTTGACAGGGTTTTTTTATATGGGAAGAACAGAACAGTCTGAGACTGCTGCTGTAATGCCTATCCCTTTTCTTTCTTACGAGCAATCGTTTCTTTGATTACTTCTTCAGCAACATTTCTTGGGCAAGCTGAGTAATGATCAAATTCCATCGAGAACTGGCCACGACCTGAAGTCATAGTACGCAGATCACCGATGTAACCGAACATTTCAGACAGTGGTGCATCAGCTTTAATGCGCACACCTGTTGGGCCCGCTTCCTGAGACTTGATCATCGAACGACGACGATTCAAATCACCAATAACATCACCTACGTGATCTTCAGGGGTGAACACATCAACTCTCATGATTGGCTCAAGCATCTGTGGGCCAGCTTTATTCATCGTTTGACGGTAGCCACCTTTAGCAGCAATTTCAAAAGCAATCGCAGAGGAGTCAACCGCGTGGAAGCCACCATCAATCAGCGTTACTTTAACATCAACGACAGGGAATCCAGCCAATACACCTGCATCCATGCTCATCTTGAAGCCTTTCTCAACCGCAGGCCAGAATTCGCGAGGAACATTACCACCGGTCACCTTAGATTCGAATGTGAAACCTTCACCCGTCTCATTCGGCTCCATGATGTAGTCGATCTTACCAAACTGTCCTGAACCACCAGACTGTTTCTTGTGCGTGTAGCTATCTTCGATAACCTGAGTAATTGACTCACGGTATGCAACCTGAGGTTTACCCACTTCAACATCAATACCATGTGTACGGCGCATAATATCAACTTTGATATCCAGGTGAAGTTCACCCATGCCTTTGATGATGGTTTCGCCTGAATCTTCATCAGTTTCAACGCGGAAAGACGGATCTTCCTGCATCATTTTGTTTAATGCGATGCCCATCTTTTCAGCCGCAGCTTTATTGCTCGGTGAAATAGCGATTGAGATAACCGGATCAGGGAACACCATAGGTTCTAGCGTTGCAGGCTTGTTTACGTCTGCCAGAGTGTGACCTGTCTGAACGTTTTTCAAACCAACCAGAGCGATAATGTCACCCGCTTGAGCTGAATCGATTTCATTACGTTCATCAGCATGCATCTCAACCATACGGCCAATACGCTCAGTCTTACCCGTAAAGGTATTCAGCAGTGTATCGCCTTTCTTCAGCGTACCGGAGTAGATACGTGTAAAGGTCAATGCACCAAAACGGTCATCCATGATTTTAAATGCTAAAGCACGTAATGGCTTAGTCGCATCAACAATTGCGAATTCGCCGGTTTCAACACCTTCAAGATCAACTTCTGGTTGAGGATTCACTTCCATTGGGTTAGGCAGATAATCAACTACCGCATCCAATACGAGCTGAACACCTTTATTTTTGAAAGCAGAGCCACATAGTGTTGGGAAGAAATCCAGAGCAATCGTACCTTTACGGATACAACGTTTGATTTCGTCCAAGGAAGGCTCAGTACCTTCTTCCAGATAAGCTTCCATCAGATCATCATCCTGCTCTAGTGCAGTCTCGATCAGTTGCTCACGATACTCTTCAACCTGATCGACCATGTCCGCAGGAACATCTTCTATGGTGTAATTCATAGGATCGCCTGAACCATCCCAAACCCATGCTTTACGGGTCAACAGATCAACAACACCTGTAAAATCGTCTTCGATACCGATTGGCAAAACCATGATCAATGGGTTAGCTGCCAGTACATTACGTACCTGATCAACTACGCGATAAAAATCACCGCCCATACGATCCAGCTTGTTAACGAAGATGATCCGTGCAACACCAGAGTCATTTGCATAACGCCAGTTAGTTTCAGATTGTGGTTCAACACCACCGGAAGCACAGAATACACCTACGCCACCATCCAATACTTTTAGAGAACGATAAACTTCGATAGTGAAGTCAACGTGCCCAGGAGTATCAATAATATTTAAGCGATGGTCATCCCAAAAGGCAGTAGTAGCAGCGGACTGAATCGTGATTCCACGCTCTGCTTCCTGTTCCATGAAGTCTGTAGTGGCAGCGCCATCATGTACTTCACCGATCTTGTGAATCTTGCCGGTTAGTTTGAGGATACGTTCAGTTGTGGTGGTTTTTCCCGCATCAACGTGCGCGAAGATACCGATATTCCGGTATTTGCTTAAGTCCGTCATTATTTAAAGTCTCATGTAAATGCTATCGCTTACTGGCTTTCAGCCTTGAATTTTTACGGCAAATAGACCAGTCGCTCGCTCAGCTAAATGTGCTGATCATTGCCTTGATTCGTGCTTATGGCACATATAAATCCGGCAAAAGCGGCAATACTAATCGTCTGCCTCTTGATTTGGAAGTTCTTTTGTGCAAATAAAGCGGTGCAGAGTGTAATCGATATTGCAAGGTTGGGTAAGGGGGCTTACCCAATTAACCGATAATATCGCTTCAAATGGCTTTTTCCGTGTTCTTTCTGAACGGTGCCTGAACTGTATATTACTCCCAGTTAATTCCCAAAAACCGGCTTCTGAGCTAATCGAGCTCAATCCTACCCTTCCTTTTAGTCTTTTTCCACTAAGCTGCTCGTACAGCAATCTTGCTTTGGGTTTATCTTTTATATCTTTTATATAAGTATTCTTTTTAATAACAATAATAAGGGAGGGTAGCTTTTGTGGATAAGCATCATAACATCATGATTTTACTTACTTTAACACTTTGTATTTGTCGTATTAGACCCTATGGTTAAGTTATACTAATTTGTTAGTTGCCTGTGGGTAAGTTTTACTGAACATGTTATCCACAGCTTGTTGAGTCTTTCACTCTAATACTTATACCTGGGTTATTAAGTAAGACCTTTGAAATAAAATTTATTAAAATCAGTTGCTTATGATTTTTCATAATTACGGATTTTTTTCTAAAAGACCACTCGCAACTGAGGTTGGGATGCCCAAACGTCCTTCAAGACTGTAAAAATCTGTCAGTGTTTCCAGAAAAGCGAGTAAGGCACTTACCTCTTTTTCCTGTAACAGGATCGCTTTGATATCGATCGAACGTTTGAGCCTATCTTGCTCCTGTTTATCTTGTTGAATAAGGAAGTCTTTAGCACTAACACGTAGAAACTGCGGCAAGATTAGTTGCTCAGGTGTCCAGTTGAGTAATCCTTTCGTAGGGTTTAGATGATGCTCTACGATGCCCCTTAAGTCCTTATAAGCGCCATTGTGGCCATAGGGGGCCGTAGCCATGACATTGCGCAAAGAAGGTGTCCTGAACCGGTAGGCGTCCTCACGTAGGTCTGTTTCATTAATCCGACCCATGTCGCGAGCTTTGAAATCAAACTGACGGGTTCGACCCGGCCCGAATTGAGGGAGTCCAATGCTGTAAAATTTATGATCGGTCAATAATTTCCCGCTGTGGCATTGATAACAGTTAGCCTTGCCATAAAACAGCTGCATGCCGGTTAACTGGATGGGCGTTAGGGCAGATTTATCACCAGCAAGGTAACGGTCAAAAGGGCTGTTAAGAGTTTGCCACTCGCTGTTAATGAAATCATCGAGGGCATTAGCAATATGCTGAATTTGGATGGCTTTGGCACTATTGATATCGTCAAAAGCGCTTTTAAACGCCTCAACGTAACCCGAAACAGAACGGATACGTTGTTCGATGATTCGCCATGCATAATCAATGCGCCGATTACGGGCGCCAGCCACCTCGTTTTCATCCACATGTCCTGCCATCTCAACTTCTGAGGTCAGCGGGAATAAGGCTTGTGCAGCAACCAGGCTTTGTAGTCCTTTTGGTAGGAATTCGACGGCGGGTGAATTGAAACCACTCGGCTGATAGTCGTCATGGCTGAGGCGGCCATCATGGAACAGTGTAGTCAATTCTTTGGCGCCGAGATTAAACAGGCTGGTGGCATTACGTTGAATGCGCCTATTGGCTGCGGATTGCCCTTCTCCGGGTGTGCGGTTTAGTCCAATACCCTGCCCACCTTCCCCAATACCTAATGATAAACCGTCACCAGTCGCCAGTTTATGGTGGTGGCAGGTGGCGCAGGCAATATTCCGGTTACCGCTGAGGATTTTGTCGTAAAATAACTGCTGACCCAGTTTGGCACGTTCGGGTGTGTAGCTGCGAAAATCCTGTTCGTTCAGCGGTTCAGGTAAGCTCGCTTTTATATCGGTTTCGGCGAATGCCGGGTTTGGGTTCGACAGTATCAGTAATCCCAGAGGAATCTTTATGAGTAAAAGGCACAGCAGATTTTGGCGTAACCTATTAATAGGTTTTTGTCTTTGTGCGGCTACTGTTGTCCGGGCGGATATTGAAGTGGCCCGTGACTTGATGGAACAGAGCCAGTTTAAAACGGCGTACCAGATGTTATTGCCTGCGGCACAGGCCGGTAATGCGGATGCAGAAGAGCTGATTGGAGTAATGTATGCCATGGGCTTGGGTGTTGAGCGTGATGACCGGCGTGCTTTTGAGTGGTACTTGCGTTCATCCATGAAGGGCCACCCTGGTGCACAATCTGGTGTGGGCTGGTATTACGAAGTGGGCCGCGGGATGACTGCGCCTGACCTGGTAAGGGGTTATATGTGGTATGTGTTGTCGGCGATTGGAGGGGATCCCGATGCTGCTGTATCGCAACAGGAAATTGTCAAAAAAATGACATCTGAGCAGATTGCCGAAGCCAAAGAACTGATTAAGGATTACCGGGCGCATTTGTATCCGTTTAAACCATAGTGATAAATAAAGTCCATGATAGTGCAAACTTAATTATCTGTCCCGAGCAGGTGTGTTATGCAAATTAACCCATGTGCTGAATGTGTGCTGAATGCAGAAATTATTGCTGCTGATGTACCTCGTGGTGAAGATATTCTCACTATCAAGCAGGTATTTAGTGATTATTGCGTGATCGTTATTCACTAGCAAAACGTCGTCCCAGATGGGCACCTAGCCTTCCAGGGTATAGGTTGATCAGTCGCTTCTCTTAATCGTTATGAAATCGTTAAATTCGTTATTGATTGTTTTGTGAACAATGTTTATTATCGCCGAATATTAATAATTCGGAGCATCCATCATGTCATTTACAAAACTAACTGCTTCTCAGATAAAGCCGTTACTTTCACGTCTAAATGATGAGCTTGGAAAAGCCGACCAGCAACGTATTCAGGCTTTATTGGATATCCATACCAAATCATTCCTCAACTACGCCATAGCAATAGATATCCTCTTTCCCAATCAAACCCAGGAAAAAGCACAAAACAGCTTTCGCTCTTTTCGTAACCGTTTGAATAATGCAGCTGAGGAAGTCGGAGTATTACTGAAATTTGAAGTCGATAGTAATAAACGTAGTGAAGCAATCGATCGTGAGTGCTGGTTTGAAGGCGAGGACAGTAAAGTTGCACAGATAGCACAATATTCCAGTGAGGAAGCATCAGACCTAGACAGTGAAAAGCTAGTGCCTTCGCGTGGTCGCGTTGTTGGAAAAGGCTCTAAGGAGGCTCTTGACGCAAAGCCTCTGATCAAAATCTTTATAAGTTATGCGCGTAAAGATAATCGCGATAAGAAAAAGGTAGATACGTTTTTTGAAGAGCTCAACGAATGCTTTAAGGCTTCGAAGCACTTCCGTTATGAGCTATGGGCTGATTGGGAAATTCTGATTGGTGAAGATTGGCATGACGAGATCATCGGTGCACTAGGTCAGTGTGATTTTGGCTTAATGATGGTTAGCCTGCCTTTTATCAATAGCGATTACATTGGTGAACATGAACTACCAAAGTTGCTTGATACTGGGAGAGCTTTGCCAGTTGCGTTTAAGAAATTTGAGATTAATGGCTTTGATCTCAAAGGCTTAAAACCCCAGCAAATATTCAGGCATAACGACAAATTTTATAGCCAGTACACAGGAGAGCGAAAAGCTGATTTTATCCAGGCACTTTTTCATGATATCGAAAAACGTATCCAGAAAAAACGCGAAGCGCAGCAGGCAATACTAGCGGAAGTCTCTACAGCAAACAATCAGGCGGGCTTAGAATCATTATCTGATACAGCACCAGAATATTGTTCAGAAACGACGATAGCGGAAATCGTAAAAACTCAGGCGGACAAAGGTTTTGACCCGAATTTTACAGAAGGCCGGGGCCGCCCTGTTGGTATAAAAACAGTTGTCGATCTGGTCGAAAAAGAAAAGATGGAGGCCGACGAGAACGCTATCATCGCTACAGAGTATCTAATGGATTGGGCCAGTAACGAAGATAGCCCGCCATTTTGTGCAGTACTTGGTGAATACGGTATGGGAAAAACTACGACCCTCAAAGCCTTTACCCGTCAGTTGCTTGAGCAGCGCCTGGGCAATAACGATTTACCCCTGCCCATTTATATCGATTTACGTGAATACACCTGGGATAAAAAAGTCGATTTCGACCTTAATGACATCCTTGCTTTCATTTTGAAAAAAAGCTGGAAAGGTGGGCATGCAACAAGCCCTATTACTCCGGAAGATATTATTAGCCATGTTCAGGAAAATCGGGCGTTGATGATTTGGGATGGCTTAGACGAAGTTATCGTCCATATGGAACCCAAACACGCTAATGATTTTATTCGCCAGCTCTGGCGTATCTTGCCGCCACTAAAGCAGGACAAAGCGCAAAACCCTGACGCTGGTAAAATGTTAATTTCCTGTCGCTCCCACTATTTCCGCGATGTAAACCAGCAAAATAGTATGCTCACCAGCGAACATCGCGATGGCATCAAAGGTGAAGATTATGAAGCACTGATTCTATTGCCTTTTGGTCAGCAGCAAATCGAAAGCTATCTGCAAAAAAGTCTTGGTATAGCTGGAGCTGATTTACGTAAAACGATTGATCTGATTAGCTCGGTTCATAACCTGCCTGAAATGGCTGAACGCCCCTATACACTATCGCTCATTGCCCAGCATATTCCACAAATTGAGGAGTTGTCATTACGCGGCGAAGTGATTCAGGGTGTGACCTTGTATAAAAGCATGGTGGATAACTGGCTGGCGCGTGATACCGGTAAGCATCAATTTTCACCACAACACAAAAAGCAGTTAATGGAATACCTGTCTGCGGCGCTCTGGCGAACGGGGCAGCGGCAATGGACAGTGGATGACCTGGATGAGTGGCTTGATGATTTTTTGTATAACAACCCACGCATTGCTGATGCTTACCGCAATATGGATCGTGAGGTATTAAAGGAAGACTTACGCACTGCCACGTTTATCACGCGACCGGATGATGAGCATTTTCGGTTTGCGCATACCTCGTTGCAGGAGTTTTTTCTGGCCTCTTTTCTACATCGTGGGCTGTATGTGCAGCAGCGTGAGAACTGGCAACTGTTTTCAGCGGAGAGTAGTGCTCTGCCTTCTAATGAGACGCTGGACTTTATGGTGCAGCTTTATACTAGTGAGCCACGGCATCAGGCTAAGTGTAAACAGTCGATGGAGTTGTGGTTGGCTGAGTATGAGGCGCAGAGTAGTCAGTTATTGTTTAAGGTTTGGTTGATGTTGGTTGCGCGTAATGAGGTGCTTGCCTATGAGCGGTTAGCGTTGCCGGGGGGGGATTTGAATCATTGGGAAATCAAAGGCACTGCTCAGCGTCCTCTTGTTATTCATGATGCTGATTTTAGTCATGCTCGACTTGATCATGTTGTTTTTCATTATGTTCAGTTTCAGAGGGGGGATTTTTCTGATGCTGATCTTTGGTTAGCTGAGTTTCAGAATTGTCAGTTTCAGGGTTGTCAGTTTGAGCGGAGTAATTTGACGGCTAGTCTTTGGCGGCATAATGATGTTGCTTCGTTAGACCTTCAGCATGCGACGGTTATTGATTCGCAGTGGATACATAATAAAAACCAAAATTTGCTTTGGTCAGATTTGTCGAGTAGGCCAAAGAGATTCATGGATGGCTCACAACCAATTGATAAATTGTTAATGGCAAACTTTGCTAATGGCCATAGTTTGGTAGTCAGCTCCATAGCTTTCAGCCCCGACAGCAAACACATAGCATCGGGCGCTTATGATAAGACTATTAAACTCTGGGACAGCAGCAACGGTAGTTGTATCAATACTTTTGAAGGGCATTTCGGTATAGTGCTATCAGTGGTTTTCAGCCCTGACGGGCAATACCTAGCCTCTGGTGCTGATGACAATACCATCAAATTGTGGGACAGCAGTAACGGTAGGTGTATATATACGTTAGAGGGACATTCTGGTTTAGTACTATCAGTGGTTTTCAGCTCTGACGGTCAATACCTGGCCTCTGGTGCTACTGACAGTACAATCAAACTCTGGGACAGCAGTAACGGTAGGTGCATCCATACTTTAGAGGGGCATTCCGGTGCAGTAACTTCTGTGATGTTCAGTTCCGATGGGCAACGCTTAGTCTCTGGTGCTGCTGACAGTACAATCAAACTCTGGGATAGCAACAACGGTAGGTGTATCCGTACTTTAAAGGGTCATTCTGGTTTAGTAGGATCAGTAGTTTTCAGCCCTGATGGGCAATATCTAGCCTCTGGTGCTGCTGACAGTACAACCAAACTTTGGGACAGCTGCGATGGTAGGTGTATCCGTACTTTAAAGGGGCATTCTGGTTCAGTAAGATCAGTAGTTTTCAGCCCTGATGGGCAATACTTAGCTTCTGGCGCTGATGACAACGCAATTATACTCTGGCATCAACCTGATGGGCATTGCTCCAATATCCTTGAGGGACATTCTGGTGGAATACAATCTTTGGTGTTCAGCCTTGATGGAAAGTACCTGGCCTCCAGTGCTAATGACCATACAATTAAACTCTGGCGCAACCAAGATGCACGTTGCATTCATACTTTTGAGGGTTGTGCTGGTTGGGTACTATCTGCGGCATTTAGCCCTGATGGGTGGCATCTTGTTTCTGGTACTGATGACAATACGATTAAACTCTGGGATAGCCGCACTGGCTACTGCGTCCATACCTTTGAGGGGAATTCTGGTGGAGTACAATCTTTGGTATTCAGCCCTGATGGACAATACCTAGCCTCTGGTTCTGATGATGGTGGGATTAAACTTTGGGGTCGTAGCACTGGTCACTGCATTCGTACTTTTATGGGGCACTCACACTGGGTACGATCCGTTGCTATCAGCCCCGATAGCCAATATATTGCCTCTGGTGCTGATGATAATATGGTTAAGCTCTGGGATAGCAGTAACGGTAGATGCATCCATACCTTTGAGGGTCATTTGGGTAGAGTACAATCTGTGGTATTTAGTCCTGATGGACAATACCTAGCTTCTGGCTCTGATGACAGTATGATCAAACTCTGGGATAGCAGTAACGGTAGGTGTATCCATACCTTTGAGGGTCATTTGGGCGGTGTACAATCTGTGATGTTTAGCCCTGATGGACAACACCTAACTTCTGGCTCTGATGACAGTATGATCAAACTCTGGGATAGCAGTAACGGTAGTTGCATATATACTCTTGAAGGGCATTCTGGTGGAGTATTTAGGAGTGTACGATCTGTGACGTTTAGCCCTGATGGGCGATATATTGCCTCTGGTGCTGATGACAATGTGATTAAACTCTGGGACAGCAGTAACGGTAATTGTATTCATACCTTTAAGGGGCATTCGGGTAATGTACGATCTGTGGCGTTCAGTCCCGATGGTCAGTACGTTGTCTCTGGAGCTTGTGATAATACCCTTAAACTCTGGGATGTTAAGAGTGGGCAATTACTAAAAAGTAGTTATCACTTACCTGGAAATAGTGCGGTGACTATAGATGAACAAACTGGCAAGCTAATTTACGGTTCTAAAGAAGCCTGGCGCTACTTCCACTACAAAGACCCAGCCAAAAGCATCTTGGAAGCCACCCTATACCCCGCTGAGATTTATGGGCCATTGCCGGGATCTGATCATGAGCTTTGATAAACCCCCCTGTTGTGCTCAGCTGTTCTCTATCCCATAAGCTGAAAGGCCCGGAAGATTTATGTCAACAAACAATAGTGCAAACGTCTTTGCCTCCCGCAAGCTAAACACTGATGCTCATCGGCAAACCATGAAAGCCATCGTCACTCAGGGTAATGGCGATTATGATCAATTGGTCTATCAGGATGTGCCTATACCGGAAATCGGCCCAGGGGAGGTGTTAGTAAAAGTATTAGCCGCAGGTGTTAATAATACCGAGATTAATACACGCCTTGGCTGGTATTCCTCGGCTGTAAAAGGTTCTACCGACGAAACTTCGAAGTCGGAAGAGGAACTCAGCACTCAAAAAACTGATGGTGGCTGGAATGAGGGAACGCCCTTCCCGTTTATTCAAGGCACGGATTGCTGTGGTTTGGTGGTTAAGGTTGCGGCTGATGTCGATGATGGGGTTTTGGCTAAACGTGTTCTGATACGCTCCTGTATGCGCGTAGATGGTTTTGCGTCGCCTGATAATATCTGGATGGGATCGGATTTTGGCGGGGCATTTGCTGAATATGTAAAAGTACCGGCCAGTGAAGTGTTTCCTGTGGTTTGTGGCTGGAGTGATGCGGAACTAGGCACAATTCCTTGTGCGTATGGAACGGCTGAAAATATGTTGCACCGTGCTGGGTTACAGGAGGGGCAAACCGTCTTGATTACGGGTGCTTCGGGTGGAGTAGGATCCGCAACAGTACAGCTGGCCAAGCGTAGGGGAGCCAGGGTTATTGCTATTACCAGTGAGGGCAAGGAGGAGCAACTTCGGCAATTAGGTGCGGATCATGTCTTGGAGCGATCGGCTGATTTATTGTCAGTTCTGGGTGAGCAATCGGTGGATCTTGTCGTTGACAATGTTGCGGGTAGTTCCTTTCCGGTGATGCTAAAACTGTTGAGGCGGGGTGGGCGCTTTGTTTCATCCGGAGCAATTGCCGGGCCTGTGGTTGAGCTTGATATGCGTGATATGTACCTCAAGGATGTGACCTTAATTGGAACTACGGCCTGGGATGAGCCCATCTTTCCTAATCTTGTGAAATATATTGAGCGTGGTGAAATCCAGCCACTTCTGGCTAAAACGTTTCCATTGTCTGAGATAAAGGAAGCGCAAAGTGAGTTTCTTCTCAAACAGCATGTCGGCAAATTTGTCTTAATTCCCTGACAACCACAGAATCGTTTGGTGCAGCCCGAGGAAATTGCGGTATTGGCGTTGTTTTGTTGTTCGGATGCAGCAGCCGGATTAACGATGGAGGAGATTCAGGTGAATGCAGGAGCCTTGTGGTGAGACTCTGAAATTGTGCTGTAAAAACAGGGTGGTTCGCCTACTATGCCCTACTTTAAAACAAGGATTTCTCCATCATGAGCGCATTACCTGCCTGCCCCAAATGCAATTCTGAATACACCTATGAAGATGGTACCCAGTACATTTGCCCTGAGTGCGCACATGAATGGACGATTACGGGTGACCCTGTTGAAGAGGAGGCGGTGATCCGTGATTCCAATGGTAATGTGCTTAATGACGGTGATACGGTGACGGTGATTAAGGATTTGAAAATCAAGGGCTCCTCAACGGTCGTCAAGGTGGGGACCAAGGTGAAGAATATCCGCCTGGTTGAGGGTGATCATGATATCGACTGTAAGATTGACGGGATTGGGGCGATGCAATTGAAGTCGCAGTTTGTACGTAAGGTCTGAGCTGTTGATTGTATTTAGCTTGTGGACCTACCTGTGAACATTAGGTGGCTGTATTTTCGGTGTGCATTTTTCTGTGAACTACTGTGTACTCATATGTGAACTTCACACTTTTAGCTTGTGTGTACTTGTGTGGAATTTACCATGTGCTGTGTACAGCGTGAACTATGTTGTCATTGAGTGTGTGGTATTATCCCATTGTTTTTTATAGTATTATTTTATTGTTCACTAAGATGGGCTGTATAGTAATCACATGTGCTCTTGTGTGTACTTCTGTTTTTGAAAGTCGAATCCAACAAACTATGTAGTTTATATTCTAAATTACCTTGAGTCAGGATATGTTGGTACAAGGGCACTGGTAATTCAGTGCGCTAGAGTATGAGTAGTAGGAAATTAAACGAAACCTTGAAGGGATTATCTATTAAATGTTAGAACTTCGGCCAAACTGTGAATGCTGCGATAAAGACCTCTCCGCTGAGTCAGGTGAGGCGATGATCTGCACGTTTGAATGTACGTTTTGTGTCAATTGTGTACACGATGTGCTCAATTCTACTTGCCCGAACTGTGGTGGGAATTTTGTTCAGCGCCCTATTCGCCCACCTGCTTTGTTGGAGAAGTTTCCAGCTTCAACAAAACGTGTTGTGAAAGACATTGGTCAGTGAGTTTGCTGTGAGCTCTGTTTGAACCCACAGCTACCATACTTAACTTATGCTGCTTCTGGTGATGAGCTGATATTATTGAATTTTTTGTTAATATTTGTTCGTTTGGCTTCAGCGTTTACCCGAAATACCCATGCTCCAATCACTGTCAGCAAAGCAATAATTGCCATCACGGTTGGTAGCACTGGAATTTCCGCAGGGTTGGAGAAATAGGTGGATGCGGCCCAGAATGTAAAAATAAACAGACACACGAGGCCAACGAAAACGGCCCAAAGAGATAATTTTTCAGTCATATTCAGTCACCAGAAACAGGGGTTTAGGAGACTAACATTATAGCAAAGGGGATGGACTTTTCTGTTCTTAGATTCACATGATAAGTGCAGTTGTTGGATAAATGCTGTTATGAGGCATTGATAGTGATTGATTCAGTGTTAAAGTTTACCCTGATTTTCTACGCCACACTGGATTTACTCTGTTTGTAGTCATGATGATTTTGGGTTAAGTTTGGCTTGGGTGTGTCAAATAAGTAACCTTGGAATAAATCGAACCCTAACCCTGAAACAGCATTTAATAGCCATGGGGTTTCAATGCCTTCAGCAATAGTTTTGGCTTGGCAACTTTGGGCCACGCTAATTAAAGCCTTAATAATTTGGCGGTTTTTACTCTGACTATCAGATTCAATAAGCCCGTTTACAATAGATTTGTCTACCTTAATATAATCAAAATTTAGCTTGCTTATGTAAGAAAATGAAGAATAGCCACTACCAAAGTCATCCAGAGCAAAGCGAATATTTCTTTTCTGTAAAGCTCGTATCTTTTTTTCTGTTTTTTCGAAATCTTTGATTTGGCTGGTTTCAGTAATTTCTAATACAATTTTATGCATTCCATAGTGATATCGATGAAGCATACCCAAAATGAAGCTTTCAAAACTATCAGTGCTTAAAGTAATACTTGATATGTTAATAAATAGATAGGGTTGGATGGCCATCCTGGCAGCTTTTTTTAACGCATCTTCTAATACCATTTGATCGATTTGAGTAATAGCCTGAGAACGTTCAGCATATTTTATGAAGTTCTCAGCAACATGCGGCTGTAGCGCATCTGAGTTATAAATTCTTGCTAAGACTTCGAAAGCATAAACCTGATGCTTATTATTGACAATTTTTTGAAAGTGGCTTATTACTTGCCGGTTTTTGATAGCTTGATATACCATATTAGTACCAATACTCATTTGGCTTTCTTCCAGTATGACGGTCTCCTGTCCTGTATAGAAATTAAAATTGCTTATTTTATGGCGTTTGTTCTCATACATGGCAGCATCAGCAAAGCTTTCCAGCTCTTCAAGAACATGGCTGTCATTAGGGTATTGTGCAACACCAATTGATAAAACAACCTTAAGAAAAGGTATCAATTCCTTTTTTAGTTCAAGTGTTTTAGCTCTTTCTACAAGGTTATCAAGGATTTCACCAATATTACGACCAGGCTGGTTGGTTATGACAACATTAAACTCATCCCCACCCATACGCCCAATAAAGGCATCTCTTGGAATTGTTTTGTTGAGAATATAGGCTATCTTTACTAAAACCTCATCTCCAGTAGCATGCCCTAAGTTATCATTAATGAATTTAAAGTTATCAACATCCATATTAATAAGGAAAAAATTCTGTTTACTCTTAAATAGCTTGTTGACTTCTTCATAAAACTTGCGCCTATTGAGTAAAGCTGTCATAGAGTCATAATCAGCTAGCCGTTGTAATTTTCTATTATTTTCGCTTAGATTGTTATGCATGTTCTCCAATTTTTTTATTATACTGCTTGTTGTATCAAATAACTGGTCTATTTCATTAACTCCCCTGTTCAAGGTGAATTTAATAAGTGTTTTCCAGGCTTTGTCAAAATCACCGCTACCTACAAAAGGCAATACTGAAGAGATATGATTGATATGGCTAATTATTTTACCTATCGATAAGTTTAGTATTATGAAAATAATTAACGTTGCTATAAAAGAAAGTGAAATTATATTAATAAAGTAAGCTTCTTCTTTTTGAATTTCATCTTCAACATTCTGGCTAAACATTAATACTGCATTGTTCATGTAAATTAGTTTAGAAAAAAAAATAAAAAAACGTTGTTCTTTTGCCTGAACCTGAATTGCCTGGCGAAATTTACCTGTCGTTGGCATATATTTTGAAATAGCTTTATGTTCAATATAGCCAGAAAATTTTCTAAGCTTAAGGTCTCCTATATTGAATTTATCCCCTCTTTCATGTAATGGTTGAGGGCTTGAGAACAAAGTGACATTAGACTGCTTGAGTTTATGAAATTGATTGAAAATTACAGAAATCGGGATGCTCATTTCTAACATACCGTATTGGAATGAGCTAGGGTGTAAGTGACGGCTAACGCGTAAGTAACAACTCCGCTTGCAATATATATAGCTGTGGCCTTGTAGCTCCTCAAATGAACGGGAATTATCAAATTCGCTAATGGAGTATCCAGACAAAGGGAGCTGAGAATTTGCGCCCCAACGTCCCAATAAGTTTTGATCGCTGCTATAATAGCTGAGCCCTAACAACTTGTTATTGCCCTGGAAAACCTTCCAGGCCTTACCCAATTGTTGCAGAATGTTTTCCTGAGGTAAGGAAGCAGTAGGCGTATGGTCAAAGCCAAATACTCTGTGTGAAAAATAATTTAGCTTTTCAGCTTGCTCTCTGCTGATATCATCAATCAGTTGTAGCAGGCGCTCACTGGCCTGCACTCCTCTTTCATCAAACTCCAGCTGTAGTTCATGATTGTAGGTTTTATAGCTGTATAACAAAAATAGCCCCCAAATAAAGACGAGAGCCAGAAAGATATTCCTGAAAACCTGTTGTTTCAGTTTCATAGAGCGGATACTTTCCCTTTATTTTTGCTATTGGAAAAAGGGTTGGGTTTTAAGGTTTTACTTCCGGATAGCCCCTTTGCTGCGAATGGCTTGGGATACCGTATAACTCAGTTTCTTTGGCCAAAACTCTACACCCATATCGTCACGTATAGCCCAGGAATTGCGTTCAAAATAGAGTGGTATAACAGCCTTCCCCCGCATAGCTATCTCCATGGCGTGATTCATTAACTCTACTCTCACAGCATCATCAAACTCATGTAAACCGGCATCCAGCAATGCATCTAGTTCCGGGTTTGAATAGCGCCCCAGATTAAAGAAGCCTGATGTATCTGTTTGTGTATGGGTTAAAACATCCAGCATACGAGATACATTGCCATCAGTATCAAATCCGGCGAAAGACACTGAATAAGCATGTTTCATGGCAGCAGGAAAAAACTCCTTTTTGGGAAGTGTAATCGCTGTCGTTTCAATCCCAATCTTAGTGAGCATTTCAGCAATAGAATGAGTTACTGCGATTGCCCCTACATAACGGTCACTAGGGGCATGGATGCTTAGCTGAAAGCCATCCGGATAACCTGCTTCAGCTAATAACTCCCGGGCCTTTATGATCGACCAGGTATCAGCTTGTACTGCTGAGGTGTTGCCAAGCACTCCGGGTAACATCAATTGCCCGTCTGCTTCTATCCCATCCCCTTGTAGCGCATGCTCTACCAGTTGTTGACGGTTAATTGCATGTGAAATGGCTTGACGGACTTTAAGTTTGCTTAAGGGGTTGTCTTTAAAGGGTTTGCCTTCATGATTTCGTATGAAAGGTGAGGGTGATGGATGAACATCGGGCTGCAGGGACATGATTCTTTGTGAGGGTCTCCGGATAACTTTGATCGGATCCTCTGGGGTAATCTGAGTGACTTCGTCTGAGGTTACTTTCTCAATGAGATGAATACGCCCTTCTTTTAAAGCAGCGATGCGTTTGGCTTTATCTTCAATACGAGTCAGCCGCACTGCCTTTAAAAACGGAGGTTCTCCGTAGTAATAAGGGTTCTGGGTTAGGCGAATATCTCCTTGAGTAGTGATTTCCTTTAATTGATAAGCCCCTGTTCCTATAGAGTGACCGTGTTCTACAAAATCATTGCCAAATTTAAATTCTTCCTGGTACTTAAGAATAGGGAGGCGTGTGAGTGCATACTGGAGTAAAGGGCTTGCTTTCCTTGTTTCGAGGAGGAGGGTTAATGTGTCTTCTGCACGATAGCTTTTGAATTCTTTTATTAAATTTTGCTTATCTGCTGAGGGGTGTGCCAGAGCACGATCAAAAGTATAGATGATATCTCTGGTTGTCAGTTGGCTATTGTCACTGAAGCGGACATCAGGTCTTAGCTTCAGCCTCCAGGTTGTAGGATTTATAATCTCATAACTAGCTAGTATTTCGGACTCGTAATCGCCATCATCGAGTCCCACAAATAATGTGCTATACAGATGATACGAGAGCATAAAGCTGGGTGCTGATCGGAAAAAGTAGGGGTCAACATATTCTGGCAAAGAGTCTAGCGCGATGACAAACTCATCTGTTTTTCGAATTTCTGTCGGTTCTGTTGCCCATCCAACTGGGATGGCAGACATCCCCATAATGAAACTGCAAGTAACAAGACGTATAGCCCATAATTTGATCATTTTTTAATCTACTGTATTGAAGAAGACTAGTTCTGATTATGAAACAGGCCAAATAAAAAAACGAGTAACGAAATAGGGCATATAACGGTAATCTGATAAGGTTTTTGGGAGTTTTTGTGCTGGCTTGACAATTAAAAGTTGAGTAATAAATATCTAAAACCCAATAGTGTAAAATATTTTTTCTATGTGTATATTAATCTTTTTATAATTAGGGGCTTAAAAATATGAGTCATAAAAAAGCCCCGACAAACCAATAAGCGGGGCTATTTTTCACTGTTCAAGATTGCATGGATTATTTGATATCCGCATAATCCTTAGCAATACCTTCTTCAGCTTTCTTAGCCTCAGATTTCAACAGATCCAGCCATTTCTGACCGTCTTTGATGTTTTTGCCAAACCACTCATAAACCGGAGTTGCTGCTGCTGCAAACTTAGCTTTGTCTTCTGGAGTTGGTACATACAGGTTACCACCACCTTTTACAAAGTCAGCATAAGCCTGAATCGACTTACGCTTAGGTGATGCGAAAGTAGCCTGTTGCAATGCATTAAAGCCATCTACAACTACCATACGCAAACCTTCGTCCATCTTCATGAAGCTTTCCTGACCCATGAACCACAACGCTCCCATATAAGCATGGCCATCCAGTGTCACATTCTTCAGACCAGCATCCGGGAATTTCATACCCATGATGTCAGTGATACCGTTCTTCGAACCTTCAACAACACCGGTTTGGAACGAGGTGAACAGCTCTGGCCATGGAATTGGAGTCGGGCTTGCACCCAGTGCTTTAACCAGTTCCTGCGGCAGATCAGCGACAACCGTACGGATTTTCAGACCTTTCATGTCTTCAGGAGTCTTCACAACACGCTTAGTGTTAGCAAAGTTACGCCAGCCACCGGTATTACCGATAGTCATCAGACGAACTTTATTATCGGAATCAGCCAGAATCGACTTACGCATTTCACGGGTGAAATCACCGGTAAATACCGTTTCAGCAACACGGTCATCACGCAGAATATAAGGCAGATCCAGTACCTGGACATACGGATACATATTCGCTGTACCACCAGAGGTTGAGATATAAATATCTACTGAACCATCTTCCAGTGCCTGCATACACTCTGTGCCATTCGCACACAATTGTGTACCGATGAATAATTCAACTTCGATCTTGCCATTGGAACGGCTTTCCACGAAATCTTTGAATACGACTAAGCCATCATAATCCTCGTCATTTTCATTCGAGTTGGCGACAGCACGTAGTTTGAAATCAGCTGCTTGCGTAGCAGCAAACGGGCTGATTAATAAAGCTGCACCCAGTACGGCAGCAGCGGTCTTTTTAGCTAAATCAGAAAACATGGTTTTCTCCTCCTATTGAAAAACAGATTTATCTTTACGTCACATACCCCATCCACCTAGGCACTGTCAGCGACAATGCCGGGAAAAACGTAATCAAAAATATCACAACGACCTCTATGGCCAGAAACGGCAAAATTGCTTTAGAGATAGTTTCAACCTTCTCCCCCGACACACTGGACGCAACAAACAGTACCAGCCCCATCGGCGGTGTAGCCAGCCCTACGGTCAGGTTAACGCTCATAATAATAGCAAAATGCACTGGATCAACACCGAGGCTGACAAATACCGGCCCCAATATCGGCCCTAGAATGATGATCGCAGGCCCGGCATCAAGAAACATGCCTACCACAAAAAGTAATAAGTTGATCAGGAACAGTAAAATCAGCACGTTAGCAGTTATGCTCAGCACAAAATCGGCCAAGTCTGTTGCAACATGGCTCAGGCTAACCACGGTTTTAAATGCAATGGCTGAACCGACCAGTAATAAGACTACTGCTGATGAAATGGCTGATTTAGTTAAAATGTCAGGTAATTCCCGTAGGGTCAGTGTGCGCATGACGAGGCCTAACAGCAACGCATAAGCCACAGCAATTGCGGAAGCTTCTGTCGGTGTAAACCAGCCAAATATAATACCGCCAAGGATGATCACCGGTGCCATTAAGGGGGGAATTGCATTGAATGTTGCCCAGCCACGTTCCGGCCAGGTTGCTTTTGTGCTGCGTTGGGGCAGGTCATAACGGTTGGCGAGTAATCTCACCATCAGCATTAAACCCAACCCAATCATCAGTCCGGGGACAATACCTGCAGCAAATAGTGCAGCTACCGACACTTCCATGGTATAGGCATAGATAATCATAATGCCTGAGGGTGGAATAATTGGCCCGATAACGGATGACGCTGCTGTTACCGCAGTGGCAAATTTACGTGAATAGCCATTCTTTTCCATGGCCGGAATCAGCATGGAACCCAGCGCAGAAGTATCCGCAACTGCTGAGCCGGATAGCCCTGCGAATAGCATCGAGGCCATGATATTGACGTGTGCGAGGCCACCACGCACATGCCCGATTAAAGAGCGACTGAAATCAACCAACCTTAGTGTAATCCCACCCCGGTTCATTAGCTCGCCCGCAAGCATGAAAAACGGAATGGCCATCAGAGGGAATGAATCGAGTCCGTTATAGATATTTCGGAATAACATGGGGATGTCGCGTTCCATGCCTTCGCTGTAAACCAGAATACCGGGAGCGACTAGCATGGCAAAAAAGACCGGCATACCAATCAGTAACAGGATGAGGAACAAAGGGAGAAATAACTGCAACATAACTCAGTTACCCTGTTCTGTTAATGCAGCAGGTTTTGCAGGGATAGGGAAATCTTTTTCATTTCCCCACCGCGAACCTATCTCACGTATCAATAGTTCAATATTAATCAGCAACATACCGCCAAAACACACGGGCATCGCCAGATATACCCAGGCCCGTTTCAGTTTTTCCGTCTGATCCCAGGGCAGGCGTATCGATGCGGTAGTGGTGCGGAAGCCACGCCCAAAGAAATTAATCGCTAATTCGAGCAATTTAACCAGTACGACTCCGGCAATAAGCAGCAGGCTGATAAATCAGGAATAGTACGCAGTATGGGGGGCAAATAATCCTGGAGCATATCGATCGAGACAAAACCACCGTGTCGGTACGCTGTGGGTGCTGCAAATGCAGTCATCCAGATCATTAGCGCACGTGCTGCTTCCTCGGGCCAGGGCAATGCATCATTCAGGGCATAGCGAAAGAAGACCTGTAACAAAATGATGATGGTCATCAGCGCAACACACATCCAGGCTAGCTGACGACCCACTAACAGGAGCATCGAATTAATCCGGGTTAACCCAGAGTAGAAGCTACTTAATATATGCATGTATTTGGTGATAAGGGTAGGTGGTTTATTTGCTTCATGCTGCCTCTGCCAGTTTACCGAAGCGACTGCGCTCAAAAATCAGCCCTTGACCCTGAATCTGTTCAAAGGCTGTAATTTCACCCAACAGAATATCATGATCTCCGGCGGTAATGGATTGTTTTAATTCACAATCAAACCAGGCAACACATCCTGGTACTAACACGCGCCCGCTGGGTGCGCGCTGGAATTCAAGTGCAGCGAAACGATCTTTATGATCACCACTGGCAAATCGCATCGCTAATTCAGATTGGTCTTCCGCCAGTACGCTGACGGTATAGCCGCCACTGTTGAGGTAAGCATCGCGGCATTCATTATTGCGTTGCAGGCTCCACAACACGAGGGCAGGCTCCAGTGATACCGAATTGAATGAGGAGCAAGTTAGACCAAAGTCCTGTTCTTCATGGCGTGCAGTAACAATAGTGACGCCAGTAGCAAAGCAGCCCAGTGCATCCCGCAAAGCACGACTCATGGAACTTCCTCACCGGCGGCTACCGTCCACAACTCATACCAGGTTTCACGGTCGATCTGAATATCTAAGGCTTTGTGTGCATCGCGGATACGTTCGAGGTTGTTAGTACCGACGATAGGTAGAATACCCGCCGGATGTGCCAGTAACCAGGCAACAGCAACATGGTCTATCCCACACTCATTTTCGTTGGCAATACGTTCCAGTACCGGACGTAAACGTTGTGCATCGGTATCCTCGCCGAATAAGCGTCCGCCCCCTAGTGGTGACCATGCCATTGGTTTACAACCCAAACGCTGTTGCTGCGCTAATGTGCCATCGGTAAAAGTATCGCGTGACAACAAACCCATTTCAATCTGGTTAGTGGTTAGCGGGTTATGCATAGCGCTTTGCAATAAATCCCAGTCCCAGGATTTGAAGTTCGATACACCAACCGCTTTAACTGTGCCAGCATCAATCAGTGCATCCAGCGTGCGTCCTGTCGCTTCATGATCCATCATCGGGTCCGGGCGGTGTAATAACAGTAGGTCGAGATGATCTGTATGCAGGTGGCTCAGGCTATTATCGACCGAATAAGTGATATGTGCGGGTGAACTATCGTAGTGCTTAACGCGGCGTTCCGGAGCAGTATCCGAAGTCAGCATAATGTCGCACTTACTGATTAATTGCATTTGATCACGTAATTCAGGGGCCTCGGCTAAGGCTTTACCAAATAAGGCTTCACAGGAATAGTCACCGTAAATATCTGCATGGTCAAAACTGGTCATACCCTGTTCCAGGCAGGCATCAATCTTGGCACGAACATGCGCAGTCGAGGTATCTTCATCATCTGATAAACGCCATACGCCATAAACCAGACGGCTGAGTGACAATACATTGCTTAATGCAATTTGTGGAATCATTAGCGGCGTTCTCCTGTGCCTAGAGGTGTTGCGGGTGTTTCGGTCGGTATCCGTCCATAAACTTCAGGAAGGGAGCAGGTTTTTAGCTGGGGTAAGACTTTCTCACCAAAAATTTTACATTCTTCGATATGAGGATAACCGGAGAAGATAAATGACCGCATCCCCATTTTTTGATAACGTTCGATTTTACTGAGTACCTGGTCGACGCTGCCGACCAGTGCCGCACCACAGCCGGAGCGTGCGCGGCCAATTCCTGTCCATAAATGCGGTTCAGAAAAACCTTCATCGTCGGCCAGTTTGCGTTGTTCGGTTTGGAAAGATACACCAAGGCTTTTGGCATCCAGCGAGCGATTACGGATTTCGTCGCCCTTGTCTTCTTCGAGATGCGCCAGTAATTCTTGTGCGTACTCTTTGGCTTCAGCTTCAGTATCGCGTACAACCATATGAACCCGTAAGCCATAATCCAGCGTGCGGCCATGTGCTTCAGCGCGGGTAGCGACTGCTTTCATACGCTCGACGAGTTGGTCTTCTGTTTCCGGCCACATCAGGTAGACATCACAGTGTTTGGCGCACAACTCCACCGCATCAGGCGAGTAACCACCAAAGTAGAGCAGCGGGCCGCCATTTTGCTGGTAAGGCTTTACCGGAGCAGTGGATAAATTCTTAATCTGATAAAAACGCCCGTCATAATTGATTTCATCCTGTGTCCAGGCCTGACGCAGGATTTCAACCACTTCGGTGGAGCGTGCGTAACGATCAGGGCTGGATTCTTTCATGCCTGGCATATCGGAAGAAATGATATTCAGAGTGAGACGGCCTTTAAGGATGTGATCCAGTGTGGCTATCGTGCGGGCTAGCATAGGCGGATGAACTTCACCACAACGCAGGGCGGCCAACAGGTTGATGTTCGATGTTAATGGTGCGATGGCTGAAGCGAAAGTGAGCGTATCTTGTCCGGCCTGATAAGAGGAGGGGCAGAGAATATTTCGGAAGCCCATTTTATCGGCCATCAACAGATTGTCGCGGGTATTCTCCCAACTGCTACGGTACTCGCCGTCCATTTTGCCCAGGTGGCGGAAGTCCTCATTACACAAAGGCGCGAACCAGGAGACTTCGGAAGCATCGAGATCCGGGCTGTGAATCCTTACAGCAGTCATATTAAATATCCGTTTAGCGAACAGTGAGCTAAGACTGGCATAAGTTTTGACATGAATCAATGGTGAATGAATTTAAGTTCCTATATGATTCATTTAAACACCATGGAGGATACATGCCGGAAAAACTTCCCCTTTACTTACAAATCAAGGAGCTCTTACTTCGGGAACTGGGTGCGGGTAAGTGGCTGCAGGGTGAGCGCCTGCCTACTGAGGCTGAGCTGGCCGGGCAATTAGGTGTTGCTGTTGGCACCTTGCGTAAGGCGCTGGCGGGTTTGGAGGCGGATGGTATTCTGGAGCGGCGACAGGGTTCTGGTACTTATGTGGCTGAAGGCAGTAAGGGAGAGGCGATCTACTACTTTTTCCGCCTTGAGAATCTTTCAGGTCAAACTGGTCTTCCCAGTGCTGAAATTATTGCGTTGGATCAGGTCACTCACGAAGTTGCTGCTGCTCAAATGAAACTCAACCCCTCTGCCCTGTTTTGGCGTTTCCGGCGTCAGCGTTTACTGGATGGGCAGGTGGTGGCGATTGAAGATGTCATGCTGCCTTTGTCGCGGGCAGCGGAGTTATCGGTTGAGCACATTCATGAGTCTTTGTATCTGCATTATCGGGAGAAGCTGGGGTTCTGGATTGCTAATGTGGTGGATGCGGTGACGGTGGGGGCGATGACTGATTGGGGAAACCAGGCGCTGGGCTTGAAGCAGGGTGAGCCTTGTGGTTTGGTGGAGCGGCAGTCTTATGATCAGTATGGGGAGATGGCGGAGTTTTCTTTGTTGTGGTTTAACCCGCAAAGGGCGCGTTATATGGCACGGTGGAGTTGAGGGCTTCAAATACCCCTCGCAGTCATTGAGCATCTGAATACGCAAACGATCAAGCGCATAAAAACGGCAAAACCTTGACTGTTGGTGGATAAATGGCGGATATTGGATATTTCTAATCATTTTGGCGGATAAATGGCGGATAAAGCCCAGCTTATTTTAAAAGCCTTACGCGTAGCCCATGAGCCTTTACCTCTTTCAGAAATCAGTGAAAAGCTAGACGAGGAAGTTCCTGAGCGCACACTACAGCGGCTTTTAAAGCAGTTTGTTGATTCTGGCGTAGTTGTTGCCAGCGGTAATAATCGTGGTAGGAAGTATCAGTTAAAACCTACACGACAGGCCATTGCGACAAGCGATAGTGGCGGATTTAATTTTTCATCCTCCGCAGCCACTGCCATCAGAAAAATCCGTCAATCTTTAATAACCCGAGAACCTTGTACATACCGTCCTGAATGGTTATCAGCTTATATCCCGGATCAGACGTTTTATTTACCGGTTTCATTGCGGCAGCAACTTCGATCGCGCGGCCAACCGTTGAGCGCAGAATTGCCCGCAGGGACATATGCCCACCAGATATTCAGCCGCCTGCTCATCGACTTGTCTTACAACTCGTCACGCCTGGAGGGCAACACCTATTCTCTACCGGATACTGAACGGCTATTGCTGGCGGGTGAGGTGGCAACGGACAAGCTGGACGCTGAAAAAATTATGCTGCTGAACCACAAGGAAGCGATTCGTTTTTTGGTGGAGGGCATTAACCGGCTGGAAGTGACGACTGACAATGTCCGTTCTTTGCATTACCTATTGGCAGATGGTTTAGTGACAGCGGGGGCGGCAGGTGAAATTCGTCAAGATATGGTGAGAGTTTCTGCTACCACCTATATTCCAATGACCGGTCAGGAAAGGCTTGCGGAGCAGCTTGATGTAATCACCCAAATTGCTCGGCAAATCAGTGATCCCTTTGAACAGAGTTTTTTTCTGTTAGTGCACATATCTTATCTGCAAGCGTTTATCGATGTGAATAAACGTACGGCGCGTTTGGCCTGCAATATTCCGTTAGTGAAACATAATTTGGTGCCATTATCGTTCAATGATATTGAGCAGGATGATTATGCCTCGGCGATTTTAGTGGTCTACGAGGAGAATAATATACAGCCTCTGGCGGAGCTGTTTGAGTGGTCTTATTTACGCTCGTGCAAGCAATATGAAGTGACCGAAGAATCACTGGGTATTGATCCGTTGCGGGTTCAGTATCGTCAGGTGCGGCGGGAGATGATCCGGGAAATTGTGCAGCAGATGATGCATGGAGACAGGGTTGAGCAATTTATCGAAGCAGAGTTAAACCTAAAAGTGCCGTTAGATCATAGGGGTAAAGTTAAGTCTGATATGGAGCTTGATCTGGGGCAGCTTGCGCCTCACTCTATTGCGGGCATGGGTATTACTCAGCAGGAGTTGAAGCGGTGGTTGGTGAAAAGGTAGGGCTATCTAATAAAGCGGAAGTTACTCAAATCCAGGCGTAAATGACCTAATGGTGCGTCGTTAGGTTGGCGAATACACTATCTGATTTTTGCCAATAGTGCGTCTGAGTCGTTCCACTCACAATCCGATAGTATCCAGTTCATCCAATAACCGCAGAGCTTGTTTCGGATCACCACGAAGTTGGGCAGCCAGAAACCTTTGTTTTGCCTCCTCTTCTGCCAATGCTTGTGAAGAAAGTTCGTAGATATATTTGTTCAGGCTTATATTATGTTGGCGGGCAATATCTTTGAGTTTGTCTGCCATATCGTCAGGAACGCGGATAGATAATGTTGTCATTTTCTTAGTAACTTCAATCAGTTTTACCATCGTATATGCACACATTTGATTTTAGCATTATGTTGGCTGGTAAGCATGAATGGTTGGATTGGATGCTGAATTGCTCGCCGCGTTGTGTTACAAAAAGCTAATCATCCTACCCAATCGAGGTATTTATGATCAGACTACCCACCCACAAATGGCCTGGTTTGTTAGGTATTGGTGATGTTTTGGTGACTAAAGCTTTGGGAGTTGGCGGCCCTCTGGTAAGCAATGCTGCCATAGTCGGTGCTATAAGTTCTGTAGGGGGATTCGCAATGAATAAATACTCTGAACGCCAAAATAAAATTGAGAGCCATAAGGCATTACGTTATCTAAAAGTGCTCAAGGAATACGTGAAGGCTTGCAGGGACACTCAGCGGAAAGATTTATTGAGTAGTTTTGGGCTTGAGGATGACCAGAATATTTTTAATAAAGAAGATAGAGACCGAACAACAAACGAGAACCACCCATGACCCAAACCCTAAAATACGGCTTCATCGGCTGCGGCATGATGGGCCAGGAACACCTCCGCAACCTAGCCCTAATAGATGGCTCAGAAGTAACCGCCATTCTCGAGCCTGACCCAGGCATGCGCGCTACAGCCACAGAGCTAGCCCCCAACGCGACCTTCGAACCCAACCTCGACAGCATCCTGACCCGCAAAGACATAGACGCCTGGGTAATAACCACCCCCAACTACCAACACGCAGGCCAACTAAAACAACTATTCAACCAATCCGACCGCCCTATTCTGGTAGAAAAACCCGCCTGTACCGACCCCGCAGATATCGCCGAATTAAGAGATTTAGCCGCCAAACACCCTGCTCCAGTCTGGGTAGCCATGGAATACCGCTACATGCCACCCATCGCCGCCTTACGTGAACAAGTCGCAGGCGATGCACTAGGCGCAGTCAAAATGCTAAGTATCCGCGAGCATCGTTTTCCCTTCCTCGAAAAAGTAGGCGACTGGAACCGCTTTAACCGCAATTCCGGCGGCACTCTGGTAGAAAAATGCTGCCACTTTTTCGACTTAATGCGCTTACTACTCAATGATGAAGCAGTGCGGGTCTATGCATCCGGTGGCGTAGACGTAAACCACCTCGATGAAAGCTACAACGGTGAAACCCCGGACATCATAGACAACGCCTATGTCATCGTCGATTTCGCGAGTGGAAAACGCGCAATGCTGGAACTCTGCATGTTCGCCGAAGGCTCACGCTATCAGGAGGAAATCAGCGTGGTCGGTAGTGATGCCAAAGTCGAATGCAATATCCCCGGCCCCGGACGCTTTTGGCCGACTGAAACACTGGGTGCAGCACCCATCCCCCAGATGATCCTAAGTCCACGTCGCCCCCAAGGCCCACAACTCCAGGAAATCCCGGTCGATGAAACATTACTCGCCGCAGGTGACCACAATGGCTCAACCTACTACCAGCACGTCGGATTCCGCCGAGCAATATTGGAAGGTGCTTCCGTTGAAGTGAGCATGGCGGATGGTTTGAAAGCAGTGGCTATAGGTATGGCCGCACAGGCTGCGATTGAACAAGGTCGGGCCATGCTGATGACCGATGATGGTTTTGGCTTTGAAGTAGCCTGATTAATTTGAGGGGAGATACACATGTTACGCGCTGTCACAGAATCTGATTACGACTTTATCTATGACTTGTTCATGGATGACTCGGTGAACCCGTATATGAGCTTTGAAAAAATCCCGAAGCAGGAGTTTCAGGGCTGTTTCGAGATGCTTAATAACCGTGATGAGTTTCTTATCTTTGAGGAAAATGGCGAAGTGAAAGGCGCAGTCACTTTGACGTTGGGACAATGGCGTAAGCAGCACGTTGCGTCAATTGGCAGTTTGGCGATTCATTCACAATACCAAAGACAAGGTGCTGCTTCCCGTATGCTGGAGGCTGTGATCTCAAAGCTTAGGAATAAAAAAATCCGCCGGGTTGAGTTAATCGTCGAGAGCGATAACCCAGGCGCCATTGCGCTGTATGAAAAATTTGGCTTCCAGGTCGAGGGCGTGCTGCGTGAGTATTTTAAACGCGCAGCCGACAGCAAAGCGGTTGATGATTTTATGATGTCGAAATTATTGGAGTGACTGGCCTGCTTCAACATTGTTGCAAAGTAGGTTGCAAGCCTGCATCAATTTCTGCAACAAAAGATCAAAACCGCAAATGCTTAACCGACAAGCCGTTATTCTTCAACTCATGTAATGAATCAATCCCAACCCGTAAATGCTCATGCGCATAGCTTTCGGTTACGACTTTATCACTCTTCTCCGTTTTAACCCCGTCCGGCACCATGGGCTGGTCGGACACCATTAACAACGCACCGCTGGGGATTTCATTGTAAAAACCTGTGGTGAAAACCGTGGCTGTTTCCATATCAATCGCCATACAGCGTAGCTTTTGCAGGTATTTTTTGAATTTCCCATCATGCTCCCAGACCCGGCGGTTGGTGGTGTACACCGTACCTGTCCAGTATTCGAGCTGGTGTTGGCGGGACATCGTGGTAGAGACCGCTTTTTGCAGGCTAAAAGAGGGTAAGGCGGGCACCTCGGGCGGGAAGTAATCTGCTGATGTACCTTCGCCACGAATAGCTGCAATCGGTAGAATTAAATCGCCTAGCTGATTCTTTTTCTTTAAGCCACCGCACTTACCTAAGAATAGACATGCTTTGGGTTTAATGGCTGTCAATAAATCCATAATGGTGGCGGCATTCGCGCTACCCATCCCAAAATTGATGATGGTGATACCGTTTGCTGTGGCATTAGGCATGCTGTGGTCGAGTCCTATGACCGGGACATTGTGCCATTCGGCGAACAGTTCGACATAGTGATTAAAGTTAACTAACAAGACATAGCGACCGATCTTTTTTAAGGGTAGACCGGTATAACGCGGGAGCCAGTTAGCGACAATTTCTGCTTTTGTTTTCATTATTTTTCCTCGCTTGTATTTTTTATATCCTAGCTTGGACGGGGATTAGAGGCAAATCGGGTCTCAGTGAAGAGGATTGGGTAACTTACTGGCCCAATACACGTCCAACCCGTCGCGGGTCTGCTCCACCTTCCAAGCCGTCAGGCGTAATTACAATCCCGTGTAACCCAGAGTTCAGATCACGCACGCTGACCTTATGACCTAACGCCTCCAGACCTTCTTTAAGCTCAGCAGCATCGGTACTTTTTTCAAGGTCAGTTCCACCATTGCGATTAACAAAGTGTGGCAGGCTAATCGCTGTCTGGATATCCATGTCCCATTCAAGTACGCCTAGCATGGTTTTCGCAACGTAATTGATAATCCGGCTACCACCCGGTGAGCCAATTAACATAACCAGGTTATCCTTTTCATCGAATACCATGAAAGGTGACATAGAGCTACGGGGGCGTTTACCAGGTTGTACCCGATTGGCGATCTTCTCACCGTCTTTTTCTTCACTGAACGAGAAATCAGTCAGCTGGTTATTCAATAAAAAGCCCCGCACCATCATTGTTGAACCAAAGGCCATTTCGATACTGGAAGTCATTGAGAAGCCATTACCTTCTTTATCGACGATGCTGAAATGAGTGGTACTAGGTTGCTCAGGAGAAGTCGATGTCTTCCAGTTTTGATCGGCATTAGGTGGCGTACCAGCTGTGGCCTTACCCATATCCTTGTCACCAATCAAAGCCGAGCGTTGCTTAAGATAATCCGCATCAATCAAACCTTCGACTGGCACATCAACAAAATCAGCATCAGCCATATATTTGGCACGATCGGCGTATGCCAGTTTTCCAGCCTGAGCGAATAGGTGTACTGCTTCAGTAGAGAGTGGCTTGTATTGCGCGAGGTTCTTATCTTCCAGAAGTTTCAGGATCTGGATAACCGTCATGCCCCCTGATGTGGGTGGCCCCATCCCACAAATCTTGTAAGCCTTATAAGCCGCACAAACCGGTGGTCGTTCGATGGCTTCGTATTGAGCCATATCGCTGGCGGTCAGTAAGCCCGGGTTGTCTTTGGCGGATTGAACTGTGTTCACAATATCCAGAGCGATCTGGCCCTTATAAAATGCTCTGGAACCCAGTTGAGCTATGCGCTGTAAGGTTTTGGCAAATGCCGGATTTTTGCGAATCACCCCTGCTTCAATAGGTTTCCCACCAGGAAAGAAGTACTCCCAGGCTGCATCGTAACGTCCCAAAGCCGGATTCGTACCTTTAGCAACCGAAGCCGCCAGTTTAGGCGAAATCTCGAAGCCTTCTTCAGATAAACGAATAGCATCCTCAAACAATTCAGCCCAGGGGAGCTTGCCGTGTTGCTTATGCGTTTTTTCCATCATGGCGATTAAACC
>CANNZV010003382.1:66010-79062 GCA_947561585.1 Caprella mutica
CATCTGTCGTTGTGCGACTTATCAACGTATTAAGGCGGCGATTAAACATGCTGCCCAGTCACTGGCACAAGGAGCGTGACTATGAGAAATAGAATCAATGTAAACCGCCGCCAGTTTATTAAAAATACTTTGGTAACCACGGGTGGTTTGACGCTGAGTGTGTATTTCGGATCGGTACTGAGCGATGAAACCAGGCAGGCTGGCCCCGGTGAAGCGGGTGATACGGCTTTAAAAACCAGTGATCTTGAGCCAAATGCCTTTGTACGTATTAATGAAGATAATACGGTGACGGTGCTAATCAAGCATCTCGAAATGGGTCAGGGTACTTACACCGGACTGGCTTCATTGGTCGCTGAAGAAATGGATGCAGACTGGGCACAGATTCGTGCTGAAGCGGCTCCGGCGAATGCGGCGCTTTATAAAAACCTCGCTTTTGGTATGCAAGGAACCGGTGGGAGTACTTCCATGGCAAATTCTTACCTGCAAATGCGTGAAGCGGGTGCTGCTGCAAAGGCAATGTTGATTGCTGCTGCAGCTGAAAAGTGGCAGGTTCCGCCAGTGGAAGTGAGTGTGGAAGCTGGCCTTGTTAGCCACTTTGACACGGCTAAGTCGGCAACTTTTGGGGAGCTGGCCATTGCGGCGCGTGAACAGGCTTTGCCAGAAAAGGTGACACTGAAAACGCCAGACAAGTTTAAGTACATTGGTAAGAATAATCTGCGTCGTCTGGATACTGATGCCAAAACCAATGGCACAGCACAGTACACTCAGGATATTCAGTTACCTAACATGGTGACAGCTTTGATTGCTCACCCGCCTATGTTTGGCGCTACCGTGAAATCAGTGGATGACAGTGCTGCGAAAGCTATCAAGGGCGTGGTTGAGGTTGTGCAGGTGCCCACCGGGGTTGCAGTACTTGCTAAGGACTTTTGGGGTGCGAAACAAGGTCGTGATGCGTTAAAGATTGAATGGGACGACAGTGCTGCTTTTAAGGGCAGCAGCGATGAGATAATGGCCAGTTACAAAGCAATGGCCAGTAAACCAGGTGTTGAAGTCCATAAGGAAGGTTCACCGGAAATGGCTTTGGCAAATGCACATCAGGTTATTTCAGCTAATTATGAATTTCCCTATCTCGCCCATGCTGCAATGGAACCCATGAATTGTGTGGTGCATTTGACAGAAGGTGCTTGTGAAATCTGGAACGGTGACCAGATGCAGACCCTCGATCAGGGGGGTGTTGCGGCAATTGTCGGCCTCGAGCCACAACAAATTAAAATCAATAGTTTATTTGCCGGTGGCTCATTCGGACGGCGTGGTAATCCTCTAAGTGATTATGTTTATGAGGCTGCCCATATTGCTAAGGCTAGTGCCAATCAAAATCCGGTCAAGCTGGTTTGGACAAGGGAAAATGACATGCGTGCCGGCTATTACCGCCCTATGTTTTACCATGAGGTACGGGGTGGGCTGGATGAAAACGGCCAATTACTGGCCTGGGAACAACGGGTAGTGGGTCAGTCAATTCTGGCTGGAACACCGATGGAAGGTATGATGCAGGGTGGCCCTGACCCCATGTCGACTGAAGGTTCTGCTGAGCCTTACGCTATTCCTAACCTGAGTATGGATCTGCATACACCGGATGATATTGGCGTACCGGTACAGTGGTGGCGTTCAGTCGGGCATACACATACCGGCTTTGTTACAGAGACGTTCATAGATCAATTAGCACATGCAGCAGGAAAAGATCCTGTTGAGTTTCGTCGCGATATGCTGAAAGATCATCCTCGCCACCTTCAGGTGTTGAATTTGGTGGCTGAAAAGTCCAACTGGGGGAGTGAGTTGCCCGTTAACCGTGGACGTGGCATTGCCCTTGTGAAATCGTTTAATACTTATGTTGCAGAGGTAGCAGAAGTAACAGTTGCTGATGATGGTAGCTATTCAGTGGATAAAGTCGTTCTGGCTGTTGATTGCGGTATTGCTGTAAATCCTGATGTGGTTTATGCGCAGATGGGGGGCGGTATAGGTTTTGCCTTATCGGCTGCGATGGGTGAAAAAATCACCTTGAAAGGTGGGCGAGTAGAGCAGTCGAACTTCCACGATTATACGGTCATGCGTATGGCACAGATGCCAAAGGTTGAAGTACATATCATTGCGTCGGGGGAAAACCCTAGCGGTGTGGGTGAACCTTCGGTACCACCATTGGCTCCGGCAGTGGCTAATGCCTTGTTTGCGGTAACCGGAAGGCGTATTAAGCAGCTACCTATTGGCTTAAATGCTTAGGTTTTAGCCTGTTTGTACATTTACCGTGGCTGAATACTATTCCTGAGTAGGTTCATAGTGCTATGGTTAGGAACCTCTAATCATAGCACTACTAAAATGAACCTCGATAAGTTGACAGAAATTACCTGCGCGATAGCTTGTGAGGCAGGTGAGAAAATTATGGCTATCTACAATGAGGCTGACTTTTCTGTTGAAACTAAGAAAGATGATTCTCCACTGACATCAGCGGATCTGGCTTCGCATCAACATATCGTAACAGCCCTGACTGAATTGACACCGGAGTATCCGGTTCTTTCAGAGGAGTCCGTAGATATACCCTTTGCTGAGCGTGAGACCTGGTCAACCTATTGGTTAGTTGACCCGTTGGATGGCACCAAGGAGTTCATTAAGAAGAATGGGGAATTCAGTGTCCTTATTGCGCTTATTCATCAGAATCGGGCTGTTTTGGGTGTAGTGCATGCGCCCGCTATCGAAACTACCTGGTATGGTAGCCTGGGTAACGGGGCTTTTAAGCAAACGGGTGATTCGGTTGTTGCCCTAAGTGCTCGTGAAACACCTGAAAAAATAGTTGTCGTTGGTAGCCGTTCACATGCCGGAGAGTCATTAAAAAGCTTTCTGGGACAAATAGGTGAGTACGAGCTAATCTCTATGGGAAGTATTTTAAAGGCCTGTCTGATTGCCGATGGACAAGCAGACATATATCCAAGACTTGGTCCTACCTCAGAATGGGATACCGCTGCTGCGCAGATAATTGTAGAAGAAGCAGGAGGCTATATGACTAAAACAGACGGTTCTGAACTGCGTTATAATACAAAAAGCTCATTACTTAACCCACATTTTCTGGTTTATGGTAAGAATGCTCCTAATTGGGCAAATCTACTTTAGATAATCAGGATGTTTTAAAAAAACCTGAAATTATTAAGAATTCTCGTTTCAAATGATTACTACTCCGCAAAATTTATCCCACCAAGGGATAGTTACAGAAATCGCCGTTATGCCAGAGCATGAGATAATCAGTAATAGTTCAATACTCGTTGTGGATGATGATGAGATTTTGTGCAAGCTGCTTCAGGAGTCTCTTGCAGGGAATCAATACGCCGTCTATTTATTAGATAATGGTGAGGAAATAGAAAGTTTCCTTGAATCAAAGCATATAAATCTTGTGATTCTGGATGTTATGTTACCGGGCAAAAATGGTTTGCATTGGTTGCAACGTATGAGTGAAAGACACCCTCGTCTTCCTGTGCTTATTCTATCTGCGCAACATACAGCTCGTGATCGGATTGCTGGTCTGCAACTGGGCGCGAAAGACTACCTGACCAAGCCCTTTGAAGTGGCTGAGCTGCTGCTGCGTGTTAAGAACCTTCTTGATCATCAAAAGCCTGGCTGGGGATCAAATAGTAGCTATTTTGATGCAGAACAAGCTACTTTTATCAAGCGTGGTCAACCGGTTAAGCTCACCACCACTGAAGTGAAACTGTTAAAGTTTTTATATCGGAATGCTAATAAGGTCATAACCCGGGATGAAATTTCTGAAGCCTTACGGGGTAATCAGCACCATCCACTTGACCGGAGTATTGATGTCCATATCAATCGTTTGCGTAATAAAATTGAAGATTTGCCCTCTATACCCAAGTTGTTAAATACGGTTTGGGGTAAGGGTTATATGTTCGTAAAGCCTGAATACTCAGAGTCAGATGCAAATCGCTAAAAAATTCTAGCGACTTAGACTCTATCTAAATAGTGGCAATACGGATGGAGATGGTTCATAAGTTCTGGGTTGAACAAGAACAAAAAATCGTTGAGTCATTCCCTGGTTTGCATAACAATAAAAGCCTGATATCTCTGAAAGCTTAGGTATTAAGCTACACCGCCTTTCATTTGACTGGAAACACATGCACACCAGCTCCCGATTTCTGTTGCTAATACTATTGTGGCTCCCTTTGGTTCTTGATGCTGAGCCGCTCATACTCGATGATACGAAGGGAATAGTTGAAACCCATCCCGTATTTCAACATTACGAAGACACAACACGTAAGCTGGACATTGAGGATGTAAGCTCTCCTGAATATGCTGAGCTATTCGCCCGCTCTTCCTCACACCCCTTTAACTTTGGACGTAATAAATCAGCTCACTGGATAAGGTTTGAAGTTTTTTTACAATCTGATCTGACATGGTACCTGGCAATAAATAGTGTGATTCTTGCCGAATACGAACTGTACATCTTTCAAAGTAAGCAAAAAAGTGTTGTTGGTCATCAAGAAAATTATACAAAAATTGAGCAGCGCTTACCTACTTATCGACTTAATTTAGAAAAATCACAAGCCTATACTGTTTTTTTGCGATTGAGTAATAAGGGTAAAGGTATGCTCTATGCTCCTATATTATTAATGAATGCTGATGAAATTCAGAAAAAAACTAACTACGAGCACTTATTTTTAGGTTGTATGATGATGGGTATTATTGCTATGGCAATATATAATTTATTATTATTTTTTCGACTTAAAGACTCTAATTACCTAACTTTATCATTAACTCAGGTTGCTATTACACTTATCTTACAACGGCTTAATAATATCATCCCTCTGCCTGAAAATATTGGTAATCCGGATAAGCCTCTATTTTATATAGTTTTCTTTTTTTTCATGGCGACATCAATAATTTTAATGCGAAATCTGTTGAATACTAAGAATTCTGATCCAGTAGTTGATAGATTTTTATATACACTACTTATTTCAGTTTGTTTGCTTACTCCATTTATGCCCCTTGTACCCAGGGCAGATTTATTATCTTTTGCTACCGGAGTCGTAATATCTATTAGTGCATTATTTTTGATGATGAAAAAGCTGTTGGAAGGTGATGCTATCATTAGGGCATTTTTTCTTGCTGCCAGTATTTTTTTAGCAGGCAGTTTACCTATCATTGCTTGGGGCTTAAATTTAACCGGGAAATTTGATTTTGCCTCTAATGTCTTTCATATCAGTACATTCGCATCATCAATTATGATGTCGCTTGCTTTAGCAGAAAAGACCCGGCAAATGAAGCAACAAACTGATCAGGCCCGTGCTGCAAATGAAGCGAAAACAGAATTTCTAACCACCATGAGCCATGAACTACGTACCCCCATGCATGCGGTGATTGGGGTGAGTTCATTGATGAAGCTCACTCCTCTTAGTAACCAGCAGCAAACTTATATTGAGAAACTGGATACATCCTCCCGACATATGATGGGTATTATCGAACGTGTGCTAGATTTGTCGCGTCTCGAAAATAACAATGTGTCGCTGGAACAAAAACCTTTCCGCCTCAGGGACGTGTTGGAGAGAGTAGAAAACTTACTAAACGATCAGGCCCGACAGAAAGGGCTTAGTTTATACATGCATAGTGATTACCCACAGGTTAGTCATTTAGAGGGTGATCCAACCCGCCTTTCACAAGTGTTACTGAATCTTTTGGGCAATGCCATAAAGTTTACTGACAAAGGTTACGTTACTCTGTTAATTACACCGTTAAGTACCGATCAAACTAATAATGTAACACTGATCTTTGAAGTCATCGATACGGGTTCAGGGCTAACTCCCAAGCAACAGCAACAGCTGTTCAAGCCTTTTTCCCAGGTGGATTCCTCACGAACCAGAAAACGAGGTGGTTTTGGCCTTGGCCTTGCAATAAGCCACAAACTGGTTCGCCACATGGGTGGTTATTTGGAAGTCGATAGTTCACCGGGTAATGGCAGCCGGTTCTTTTTTACCTTGACGTTTTCTGTAGTCAGCGCTCCTCAGCTTTCGACAATTGTTCCTGTTAATCCGACGCAGTCACTTTTTGGACTACGTATCTTATTGGTTGATGATGATGAAATTAATCGTTTTCTTGGTCTGGAGTTGTTGCAGGCTCTGGAGGCTACAGTCAGTGTGGCCGATAGTGGAAAAGCTACCTTACAGTTACTGAAGCAGAAAACCTTTGACCTGGTATTGATCGACATCAGCATGCCGGAAATGGATGGCTACGAAACGACACGCAGAATTAGGGCCGGCGGGAATGAAAAGTTGCCGATAGTTGCCTTAACTGCTCATGCGATCTCCGGAGAACGAGACCGTTGTTTGAAGTCCGGGATGAATGACTATCTGACGAAGCCCTTTGAAACAGTTGATCTGCTCACCATGATCCAGTTTTGGACTAATCAGTCACGTAGATAAGTTGTTCAAAACTGACAGATCAATCCCATTGTGCTCTAATACCAGCCGTTTTGTTCAATACTCACGATCCCATATCATGCAAGATAACAAACCACGTGCCATAAAGAGTTTTGTCATTCGCGCAGGTCGCAGGACCAAGGCTCAGCAATACGCTTTGGATCATTTCTGGCCGGTCTTTGGTGTGGAAGAAGCAGAGCAACCACTCAACTTTGCTGAGCTATTTGGCAATGATGCTCCCGTGACTCTGGAGATTGGGTTTGGTAACGGTGACTCGCTGGCACAAATGGCGCAAGCAGCACCAGAGCGTAATTTTCTGGGTATTGAAGTGCATACGCCCGGCGTAGGGCATTTGTTGCATCTGGTGAATGAATATCAGCTCACCAATGTGCGGGTCATGGAAACTGATGCAATGATGATCCTGAAACAGCGTATACCAAAGGCTTCACTTGATCGCATTCAGCTTTATTTCCCAGATCCCTGGCATAAAAAGCGCCATAATAAACGACGTATTGTACAGCCTGAATTTGTCAGTTTGATTGCTTCACTGATGAAGAGTGATGGTATCTTCCACATGGCAACCGATTGGGAACATTATGCGGAGCATATGGCTAAGGTTATGGAAGCCAGTACGGAATTTGGCAATACTACGGCTAAGCAAGATGCAGAATTTCCCTATGCAGCACGGCCCGACTTCCGTCCTTTGACGAAGTTTGAGAACCGCGGCCTGAAGTTGGGTCACGGTGTTTGGGATTTGCTTTATTCCAGGTTATGAGCTGCCACCACAGTTAGATCATAGAACAGGGGTAATAACAGGGTATAAGACAACCACATAATCACTGTCAGGGGAATACCTACCCTTAAGAAGTCACTGAAAGTGTAATTACCGGCACTCATGATCAACAGGTTGGTCTTATAGGCCATGGGGGTGGCATAACTCATATTGGCACCAAATAGCACAGCTAAAACAAAGGGTTCAGCGGCAAGTCCTAATTGGTTAGCAATGCCTATAGCAATCGGTGTCCCTATAACAGCGGCAGCATTATTAGAAACGATATTAGTAAAGACAGCCATCAGTAAAATCAGCCCCCCAAGAATTACTATCGAAGGGGCACCCGAAGTGATAGTTACAAATTGTTGAGCAATGAAATCACTGGAGCCAGTTATAGCCATTGCTTTACCCAAAGCAAGGCTGGATACCACAATCATAATAACCGGGACACTCAATGAACGTGAAATATCACTCCAGTTTAAACAGCGAGTCAATAACATTGCTAAAACACCTGCCAAGGCACTGACGGCAATTGGCATAAGTTTGAAAGCAGCGAGTAAGATAACGCCCGCCATGATTCCAAGTGCAACGGGTGCTTTCTTAGAAGTGGGTAAATCCATTACGCTATCCAGAACCAGAAATTCGTGACGAGACTTCAAGGCATCAATATCCTCGCGTTTGCCTTGAGCTAACAAAATATCACCTAACTTGAGCTCCAAATTGCCCAAACCACTCGGCATTTCTTGAATTTGTTCGCCACGACGATGTAACGCAAGAGCGATCATCTTATAGGTTTCAATGAAATTGGTTGATTGCAGTGTCTTTTCAAGTAAAGGTGAGCGTTGGTCGACGATAATTTCAATGACCTGGTGATTTTCTTCATCCTGAAGCGGATGATCGGCATCTACCTTCTGGTTTTTTGCATACAGTGAGGTACCTGTTGCAGCCTCGAAAGCTTTCAGCTTGTCGGGCGTATCATGAACCAGTAATTTGTCACCCTTCCGTATTGTCGCATCTCTGAAGGTTTTAACCTCGTTTTTGTTAGGTCTTCTGATTTTATCGACGACCATTTCCCCATTAGTGGCGGAAATAAGGTCGGATAAGTGTTTACCAATGGCGGAGCTACCTTCTTGAACGACCAGGTGTGCGGTAAATATTCTTGAATTAGGATTACTCATTAAAGGGTCGCGGCGCGGTAGTAATTTCGGAGCTATCAACCACAAGAAAGCAATGCCTAGTAGGGCACTTAACGTCGCAGGGACGAAGAAGTCGAACATGCTAAATTCTTTGAGCCCCATTTCGACAGCTACACTTACTACCAGTAAATTAGTAGACGTTCCTATTGTAGTCGCCATACCACCTAACAAGCTGGCAAAGCCCATGGGCATTAATAATCCTGAAGGATTGGAGTTAGTGCGCAGTGCGACACTTACCAGAATAGGAATTAATAGGACGACGATGGGGGTATTGTTGATAAAGGCACTCAGTAGAGCCGTCAATGCCAAAGTGGCTAGAAAGGATAATTTTGGCTTCCGTTTCCAGGATCCGGCCAGAATATCGCCAACAGGTTCGAGGGCACCTGTTTTTACCAGTCCGGTACCAACAACCATTAAGGCACAAACTGCAATCAAGGCTTCATGTCCAAACCCATAGAATAACTCAGTGGCATGAAATATCCGCTCTTTACCTTCCTTTACATGCTGGTAGTCCGTGAATTTAAATTCAGTGGCAGAAAAGCCGACGGCCAGTAAGCACAACACAATTAGAGCAGAGGTTTGCAACGGAATCTTGTCACGGGTAAACAAAATCAAAGCGAATAGTGTTAATAACATCACAGCAATTGCATGATCTGAGAGCATGAATAGGGGTCTCCACTTGTAATTATTTATCTACATCCCTTATAGCGTAAATTATTCGTTGGGACTATGACAGATAATTGCTGAATAGCATTATTTGATGTAGGCCTATACTTCAGGCCTATCAAGCGTTACAGAAATGAATGAGGGTAAGCGGATAGAGCAGATATGCGTACTAGCTTCACGCGCTATCCAAGATTTACCTGGATAGCACTGTTTTAGGTATCATAGCTTCTGTTGCACACTCTCAACCTTGTCCTGCATGGTTTGTGCTTTATCTGTACGGGTCCCAAGCTTCATATGAGAGGTAATTCGCACAGCGCCCATTTGGTGTAGGTCTTCATGGCATTGTTTTACAGCAGCCATAACATCATCCCACTCGCCTTCAACATTGGTACCATAACCATGCATGTTATGAACTAACCCTGCATCTTTAAATATCTTCTGGCAATGTGCCACATAAGGTGAAACCGAAATACCTACTCCACCGGGTGATACCATGATGTCCATTAATACGTGCATTTAACTACTCCGCTATAGGATTTATGAAAGCAGGTAATATAAACGTACCGGGATGGCACGTCGCTAAAAAAATCACTTAATGCGATTTGCTCAATCCTGGTAGGTTTCAATTGTGCAATTAGTGCCACATTTATCGCCTTCTATAGAAGACAATCATCGGGATCATACTGTAGGCTGTGAACTTCACATAAGGGCCCGGACTGTGTGCAACACTATTCAGGCTATTGTGTTGTGAAGTCTGTTGTTCTGTAGTTCACACTGCATACAATGAACTTCAAAGAGATAAACTGTGTGCTTTATGAGGTTCACAGTTATTTAAGCATGTCACACATGGCAGGTTCGCACTAGTTCACATAAGTACACGGATGTTCACACTATGGCAATGGTATCCATTTCAGAAGCAGCTAAGCTGGCAGGCATCAGCCGGTCATACTTCCACAGAAAGTATGTAAAGCAAGGTATAGTCTCAGTTTCAACAACCCCTAAAGGCAAGAAGCAGATAGATACATCTGAACTGTTGCGCGTGTTTGGTCAGTTACAAGGTTCACATGCGCAAAGCAGTAGTTCACAAGGTGTTGGTGCACAGTCTGCAGCGAAAGTACACGGTAGTTCACACTTGGCAAATGGTGGTTCGCAGGGGCATGATTCGCAGTTCACACCACCAGTAAACAATGCACCGAATGGTTCGCATCCTGGGCAGGCGCAACCAGACAACCATCTGCTTTATGACGCTGCTAGTCGAGCAAAAGAAGCTGCTTTGGTGTCTGAAAATGAATTACTTAAAAGACAATTACGCGAAACCTATGAAAATGCGCAGCGTTTACGTGATGAATTCCTGGATCGTGAGAAATGGTACAGGCAACAAATCGGTAAACAAGACGATAAAGTGAAATTGCTGGAGCATCAATACATAGAGCAGCTGGTGAGGCCTAAGTGGTGGCAGTTCTGGAGGTGATTGAATCCTGGGCATATCCTGACATATCCGGGTACCTTTGAAGGAATATCCCCCTACTATAAGGCTGTACTGTTGTACACATAAAATTGATAACCTATTATGTGTTCTGAGGGTGGCTGGCGTTGTATATTCCAGCTACATTTGAATCACAGTGTCATAAGGACAAGTGCGGGCTGTATGTCACTCTATTTACGTGTATTAACGGTTGGACTGATTGCGTTCTGGCTGCTGCTGTCTGGCTTTTGGGATAATACGTTATTGCTGATACTCGGGTTAGCGTCCGTAGCGCTGACGGCTTACCTTGCTATGCGCATCGAAAGCGTATATCCCTTGCATACCGTGACTAAAACGATGTTGCGGATACCACCTTATGCTGTCTGGCTGATTGGTGAAATCGTAAAAACTAATATCGATGTGGTGAAGTGTGTCTGGATGCCCAAGCGCTACCCGATTAGCCCGACTTTAGGCAAGGTTCCCATGACCCAAACGACGAGACTGGGCAAAACCATCTATGCCAATTCGATTACTCTTACTCCGGGTACCGTTAGTGTCAGGCTTGAACCCCAGCAACAAATTCTGGTTCATGCACTGACCTCAGAGTCAATGGATGATCTGAAAGCCGGAGTGATGGATGCACGTGTCACCCACCTTGAGGAATAGTCCATAATGTTCTCCGTGACCTGTATTGCGCTACTGATAATTATGGGCATCGCCCTTATCAGAGCTTTTGTTGGACCCAGTGTTTACGACAGAATTCTTGCCGTTAATATGTTTGGCACAAAGACCGTTTTGTTCATCGCTGTCTTCGGTTTTTTTACGGGTCGCCCCGATTTTCTTGATATTGCCCTGGTCTATGCCCTGATTAATTTTATCGGTGTCATTGCTGTGCTGCGATTTGTTGAAAGTGTTACCAACACCGGAACAGGAGCAGACAAATAATGGATCTGATTATTGATGCGCTAAGTTGGATATTGCTCATGGGAGGTGTTTTCTTCGGCATTAGTGGGGCAATAGGTACTGTCCTCTTCCCTGACTTTTATACCCGGGTTCATGCCAGCGGCGTAACCGACACTTTATGTGTGGCACTGATTGTTCTGGGGTTAGTTTTACAGGCCGGATTCTCCCTGATTTCGGTAAAACTCCTGTTTATCCTCGCATTCCTTTGGTACACGAGTCCGGCGGCAAGCCATGCACTGGTGCGGGCAGCACATCATATGGGTGTACCACCTTTTTTGATTCGATCAAAGAAAGGGGAAAAGTCATCGAAATCCTAATTAACATTATTTTGTTTACCATGTTGGCGGTTAGTGCGATTGCTATTGTGCGCCTGCATAGTTTGTTTGCGGTTGTGATGCTCTTTGGTATTTTCAGCCTGCTGTCGGCTTGTATTTTTGTGGTGCTTGACGCGGTCGATGTTGCTTTTACCGAGGCGGCAGTGGGGGCCGGGATTTCTACTATGTTGATACTCGGGACACTGGTGATCACCGGGCATCATGAAAAAAGCTCTAAACACGGCCCAATTTTACCGCTTGTTGTCGTGGTTATAACCGGTGCGGTCTTGGTGTGGGGAACGCTGGATATGCCAACCTTTGGTGGTGCAGACAATCCGGTTCAGCAACATGTTGCCCCTCGTTATATCCATGAATCCCCCAAAGAAATTGGTATACCTAATATGGTGACCTCTGTGCTGGCCAGTTATCGTGGCTATGACACGCTGGGTGAAGTTATTGTGGTGTTTGCCGCATTGATTGGTGTTTTGTCTTTAATCAGTATTCGTGAAGGTAAAGTTAAACCTCCTGAACCTGTTACTCCAGCTACAGAGATGGATCCACCGCGCCCCGTTTTGCAGGTCATGTCTAAGCTATTGATTCCCTACATATTACTATTTGCGCTCTATGTGCAATTCCATGGCGATTTTGGCCCTGGCGGCGGCTTTCAGGCAGGCGTGATTTTTGCGTCAGCTATCATTTTATATACGCTGACTTTCGGTTTGGATGATGCTTTCGCATTGATTTCTCCTGGTGTACTTCGACCTTTGGCCGCACTGGGTGTTTTAATTTACGGAGGTACGGGCATAGTCACTATGCTCATGGGTGGAAACTTTCTTGACTACAATGTATTAGCCGATGACCCAATACATGGGCAGCATTATGGCATTCTGGTGATTGAGTTTGGGGTTGGCCTAACCGTTGCCACCGTTATGATGCTTATTTTTTATGCCTTTATAAGCAGGGGGGAACAATCGGCATGAATATTGATTTTCTCGGCCTTTATAATTACTGGGTTGTCATTTTCCTCATGATGGTCGGTTTTTATACTGTTATAGCGTATGACAATCTGATCAAGAAAATTGTTGGTTTGAATATCTTTCAGACTTCCGTTTTCATGATGTATATCACCATGGGTAAGGTGAGTGGTGGTACAGCCCCCATTGTTGCTGAAAACACTGAGTTATATTCTAACCCTCTACCCCATGTGCT
>CANNZV010003383.1:0-64847 GCA_947561585.1 Caprella mutica
GGATTCGGCGGCGGCACATTCTGGAGAAACCTTTATTATAAAGTCCCTTGTACTTAGAATGTTAAACCCTGTCGATCACTTGAATCTTTTTTCCTATTAAAGACCTCTAGCCTCTTACCTGATCTAGATTATAAAATGTACCTAAACTGAATTTTGCTGTTACAATAAATTGAGAAACTAACTTGTCTTAAATTTATATAGCATCAATTTTTTTCTATTCCTTAAAATTAATTTTTCTTCGCTTATAAGCATCTTGAATTGAGTCACTTTTATCATCAAATAGATATTATCGATCTATTAGATTGATTTAGATAGATAATTTTTGATAGTTATTCAGTTTTGACCTTTTCGTAAATTCGTAGTATTCATAGTAAATTCATAGCGCCTCTGCAAACCACCACTTCTCCACCACCATTTACCATGAAATCTATTACACTCATGATCAAGGTTAATCTACTTATAAGAATATAGTGTACATTCAAATAACTATTCATTGTGTAAATGATTATAAATAATGTATCAATTAAACACATATACCATATACAGCTTCTACAGTGCGGGGTTATTCAAATGATATTCCAGACGAAAGCATCAAATGTAACAGTAGTTTGCTTGATAGATATGCATAAATGAAAGTATTAACACAAAAGGAATTCTTTTGACAGGGAGATTGTGAAAGATTCAACCATACCGAAAAGTAATTCAATTTTTGTGGTCGAAGTTTTATCTCCCGACCAGCAGACAAACTGTAAATGTTGTTCAATCTTCCATCAACTCTCTACCTATTGAAATTTTAAATCTGTTTTATAACATTTTAAATAGAAACTTCTTATGATCAATCCCTTACTGGCAAGGAAGCACTAGTTATCTTCACTGTTCATCTCTTTCACTAAGGTATTGATATCATTCTTCTTTCCGATAGAACCCCCTAAGGCGCAGATCATAGCGGAGTCTCGCCAAATCACTGTAGGTAACAGCATCAGTCTTTCTTGTGCAGCAATGGGACAACCTCTACCCACTGTCGTGTGGTTAAGGGATGCGGAGGAACTCACCCCCAGCGATACCATCCTAATGTTTCACAGTGAGTTATTTTTTATATTAAATTTAAAAACAAACTGACTTTAGCTCATATAGCTTGATAGAATTTATAAAATATAAATTAAAACAAGTTTTCAGTTAAAAGTTAAAGTTTCATAAAATCATACTATCAATTTATACGTTAGAATTACATACATAGTGTATTAAGCTTCTTAACAAATAAATAATCTCAAGTAATTAACAAAGTTATGTTATTATTAAACTCATTTTCAAGCTCTAATAATCTTACGGTATGTCAGATGACAACGTATTTAAAATCCTAGTTTACTTCAGGTATTCATTTATAACTTTGAGGAAGACCGAACCTGTGATGTTCTTTTACAAAATTCTAGACGAAAATCAAATCAAAATGTGTACAATATTTTTTTATTTATTAAAACGAAATGGCACTTACAATAGGAAGCAGAGCTACGGGTACAACTCTGCTCCTAACAAAGAACAAAAATTCTACCCATTTAAGTTTCCTCATGGGAATTAAAATGATAAATAATATATTTTTATTAATAAGAGACAGCATTCAACGTATATTCTAACCAATTCACAATAACAAACACACATATAAATCTATAACACGGTGAAACAAAACTTCGTTTAAAACATGTTTTAAAATCCTTACATGAATTAGAGTATTTTAAATCACTATGGATTGCATAGTGATATTGCATCCTATATACATATAAAATTAATGATTCGGACTTTAATTTGTCGAACCTGGGAAGGGTAATATCTGACCCGAATCTTATTGAATACGAATGGGCATTTAAGTTTATCTGAATATAGTTTTGCATATCTGGATCATAGTCTAGGACATTAATTGTATTACATATATACATGCATGACGATTCTATATTTGAACAAATTATCAAGATTCTGTATATGTAACTCAACAAATAAATATTTTAGCTCTGTGGGCCAGAAAATCTGCCTCTTGAATTACTCGTATTGCTTTTTTCTTTAATTACCTTCGCTGAATGCGGAAAGGTCATATTTTACCCCGCATTTATTTATTTATTTACTTATTTATCATATTGTTATTCGCATAACTTAAAAAGTGTTCGACCAAATTGCTTGGAATTTTGTGAAACGATTGGTCAATGTCCAGGAACCATCTGGTAGAATTTTTGGAGATATTGGTTGGACGATTGGTTATTATACCAGTTATCAGTTTATTAGATTTTGGGAGAGAACGGGTAAAAGTGGCGGCGAAGGTATACGCTCGATCTACCAAGTGCATGTAATTTAGTTACCTTCGCAAATTTGCGTAAAGTTATAATTTACCGGGCATTTATTTATTTATCATCATGTTATTCGCATAACTGAAAATGTGTTCAACCAAATTACCTGAAATTTGATGAAACGATTGGTCAATGTCCAGTGACCTTCTGGTATAATTTTGGGAGCGTCCCGGTCAAAGGTCAAGGTCATTGTCATTTATAACTCCAAAAGTATTGAACCATACTGCATGAAACTTTGTGGGACGATTGGTCAATATACAGGAACCATTTTGTCAGATTTTTGGAGCGATCGGGTTAAGGGTCTAATATTAAGGTCAAGGCCATTTATAACTCAAAAAGTATTTCACCAATTTAACTGAACTTTGATGAGACGATTGGTCAATGTCCAAGAACCATCGGTTAGAATTTTGGGAGTGATCCGGTCAAAGGTCAAGGTCATTTATAACTCAAAAAGTATTGAACCATATTGCATGAAACTTGGTGGGACGATTGTTCACTATCTAGTCACCAGTTTATTAGATTTTGGGTGAAAACGGGTCAAAGCGCCGGCAGCGTAGGTATGAGCTCTAACGAGTGCACGTAATTTAAGATATAAGATATGACAGCTGAGAGTGAATAAATACATTTTATAGAGTAATTAATACTTGTTTTTGGAACAACAGTTCCAATTTCGAAAAAAGCACCTGTATATCTGGAAGTCGCAGAAAAAATCTTGTTGACATGAGGGGCAAAAGTAAAATTATTGTCTAGTATTAAACCAAGTAATTTTATTTCATTAGTATGTTCAATATTAGACCCGCCAATTTCAACAAAATTTAGAAGAGAATTTAGAATTCCTCTGCATGCAGAGGAATTAACTCTGTATAAAGTACCTATATCACAAAAGTACACCTATAAAATGGAAATTGAATAGTGTTTATCTGAAATATGTTAGTTTCTTGATAATAGAACTTTTGGTTTTTATGTTGTGGTTTCATAAATAAAGTAAGTGTTTCTCATGAAAGTATTTTAGGTCCCCTCCACTCTATTTTTATCGTATTACATGAAAAACTGCCTAGCGGTAAACAACCAACGAGAAAAACTGCCAGTCACTATTTGCCAATTTAGTGACTTTAGTCACTAATAAAATTTTAATTAATAAAAAACAATGCGTCGCCCTTCCTTAAGGAGTTAAGAGGACAACCATTTTTACTTTGTATACAAAACATAAATAGTAGTTAAATGTAGACAAATGTATTAGAAAAAAAAAACATTATTATATAAACATTAGAGCATAAAATGATATGAAATATAAATTTAAAAACTAAAACCTGTCTTAAAAAATACTAAGATGAGAAACAAAAAAATAATTATATAAGGTACAGAGTGTAATTTATTTGTTTACACAACACATCTTTACATTGTCAGTTCATAAAGGGTTTAGTGTCTAATTATTTATTTTTATGTTTATAATTTGAGAATTTATCAAGCCTTCAAGCTTAATATTGAACTCATTATAAAACAACTTCAATCGGTATTTGTGAAATATTTAGAATTTTTGCAACCCAACATTTATGTTTATTAAACTGCTATTACCTACCTAATTTTCTAATAATTTCACTCGATCGAATTAGATTGCAAACTATTTCATAGTACTTATGAAAATTGTAAAAATGAAGGTGATAATGACATGGAGAATAAAAATATAAATGTAAAATTATTGAACATACATATAAGTTGATTAAACATTTACTTAATTTATTGTATAATTTAAAAGTATATAACTATCAGAATATCTAATTAGCTATTAATCACAAATTAGTACACGAGGTTTAACGTTTGCTTCGGAACCAAACTATATTGCTGACGTCAATAAGAAATTAAAAACAAGGGACTCGAAGAATCTGTCAGAAAAGAAAGTTGCTCCATGAACAAAGTCATCTACCACCGTCGGTGGCAATACTATAATGGATGCAGAAAATTCACTGACTTCATTTACGTATTTTTAACATTATTTAGTTATAAAAATATTCTATAAGAACATTGTAATTGATGAAAAAACGACGTTTGTTGATAATCAAGGAGTTAAGGGGACATTATTTTTATCCTAGTACAACTTAAGTACGCTTTAATTTAGTACAACTCACTTTAATAAAAGTGGTACATATTTCGAGTCATGTCTCGAAATAAGAACCGTTCATTATAGACATAAAAACCGGAAACAATTGTTTGTGATTATTTCACGGTAACTATCAAAAACATCAAAATCATAATCCAGATGAGGTTATAACTTATAAGAAGCAATTAGTTCAGAAATTCAACATGAACCATTTTTGGGTAAGTTCCGTGTTGTCGCACAGTTCTATATTTTCGAACACCTAAAAATATCTATATAATAATCATTATTTGACTTTTATTTCAATTGGTAATCATGATACCAATTAGAATAGAAGTTAAATAATAATGATTATATTTTCTTTTCGGATGTGTTTGAAAAAGTAGAACCAACCAATAACTTGGAACTTAGTACCCTGCTACCAAAAATATTTCACAGGGCATAAAATTGCTGTTTGTTCAATGTAACACAATAATTATAGAAATCTAAGTATCTATTAATTACTCATCTATAATGGGTGTCCGGAAAACTGCCAGGCGGAAAACTGCCAAAGCGGAAAATTGCCTGGCGGAAAACTGCCAGTATCTTAATGGAACTATGTATATTTTTTGACTTTAAGAAATATTATTTAGTTATAACCACATTCTAAGAACATTTTGATTTATAAAAAACGGCATTAGTCCTTTGTTAAGGGAGTACGGGAAATTGATTTTTACTGTTATTACTATATAAATATTGGATTACTTAATATTCAAAGGAAAATAATATTTCAACAAAGCTATAGAGCAGGATCTCAGGAGGGTCAGCCTAGCTGAAAAAGTTACCGATTATAAATAGTATCACAATATTTCGCACCAATTGCTGACCTAGGATCTGTACGTCTACCGGGTGTCACCTGGTGGGTGCGGTCATGGGCGGGGTTTTAATGGTAGTCTAAACTAACCTAGATTAGCTGAAAAGGTTACCACTTGAAACTAATTGAAAAATGTCCTGCATAACTTCATGCAATATTTATTAAGCCATCTGTGTAAACCGTATTATTGAATAAATAATAATTTTTATCACGAAGATTTATGTTACTGTTCTATGAAAAATAATTACTGTATTTAATAATAAATAGTAGACTAAATCTACATGGCGTCATGCTATTTATTTTGGATAAAAAACTACCTATAAATTAAAGTAAATTAAAGTGTTACTTTGAACTGCACCCACAAATTCTTTAGACAATTTAATATTTTTAAAATGTTATCTAAAGAACTCTTCTTAGCCTATATAGTGTATACTAATAAGTTATTAGGTACTATTATTTTTTTGAATAAAATATACTTTTTAAATTTCAGGGAACCTAGTCATAATTTAACGAAGGTCTTCTATATCATCTCTGAAATTAAAAAAGCTTATTTTATTAAAAATTAAATAATAACCGATTAGTACTTTAAACGAATTATTTTGATAACTCATTTAATAAAAATAAAGAATTAAGACACTGTACTGTGTATAGCTAGCCTATCTATAAATTTTGTACATACCTAGTAGTGAGCAATTAGTTTCAAGTGGTAACCTTTTCACTTAATTTAGCTTAGTTTTGACTACCATTAAAACCCCGCCCATGACCGCACCCACCAGGTGAGACCCGGCAGACGTACAGATCCTAGGTCGGCAATTGGTGCGAAATATTGTGATACTATTTAAGATCGGTAACTTTTTCAGCCAGGCTGACCCCCCTGGGCTCCCGGTCTACTACTTTATTAAACACACAGTTATTCAAACTTCAGTAAACATAAGGAAGTTTTAATTACCATTTTTAACATATTTGCTATGTCATGTATATTTTAAAAACATGTTTAGTTACGTATATAGTCACTAATTGTTTTTAATTTTCTATTGATGTCAGCAATATAGCCTTAGGTTCAAAATAAGGCAGTTTTCCGAATACCAATTTTTATTACTCCATTCATCAGAGCTAAGGTTACTGATTACAAAACTGCAAAAACCATTTCAAATTTGGTTCTATATTTGTTTATCATAATATGTAATTTAAGTTATTCTTATGATTCTGCTTCTACCCGCAGAATTTCAAGCGATGAAAAAGAATCCTTATCTCTGAAAAATTCAAAACTATAATAAAGCATTTAGACATGTTACAAATGGCTACCTATACCGTTATCTAATACTCGATCTATTTCTTTTCTCTTAACTGTGGTATGTTATATAACCTTAGCTCTACAAATTTAAAACATTTTAGAGAAATTTCAATTTAGAGTGGAGAGGACCATTAAGATATTATTGCTGTAATCCAATTCAATGAAAACTGATAACTAACTTCTCTTACTTTTTAACCTAAAGGCGTATACGCCGGTCCTCTTTGCATCGACAATAAGTTCTTCGCAAACTGCGAGCTGATTGTACATTGCACCACCCAATACTACTCAGAGTTCTGCTGCCGATCTTGTACATTGTCAGGACAACTGCCACTTGTTGGACCCCATTTGAAACAAATCAAAAGTTCCGCTAGTAACTCTACAAATATCACAGTCGAAGGTGGGAGTCTTATATATATTAGTACTCATCCCAAAGCCTATTGATTTGAATTGCTATCGAGCAATATGAACCAATCAAAAAAATCTTTTAAATTTAATTTAAAAAATAACTCACTGTGAGACATTAGGATGGTATCGCTGGGGGTGAGTTCCTCGGCATCTCTTAACAACACGACAGTGGGTAGAGGTTGTCCCATTACTTCACAGGGAAGACTGATATTGTTATCTACAGTGATTTGGCTAGACTCCACTCTTTCAGCCCCCTAAGGCTTCTCCCAGAGAGAAGAATGATATCAATTTGTTTCTTCAGCATCAGATTAGTGTTTCGTATTATTAGGAAACAGTTAAAACTATTTACTGAACCAGATTTTATGCAATTTTCAGATAAATAATTATAAATTTTAGATTTACTAGCTGTATTATGTAATAAACTCATTTTTCCCCAGAGCCTGAAGAGGATCTTTAAAATCAGTTAGACTACAGTATTTTAATTGTTTTAGCTATAAAGATTGACTTTGCTTGCCACAGCTTCTGTCAATGTATTCACACTGTCACTCATTGACGCGAGACCTGAAGACTCAGGAGAATACACTTGCACAGCTAGGAACGTGCACGGCAATGCCACCAGCTCTATTGACGTCAAATTCGAAGGTGGGAGTTTTTATAAATATGTTTACTCACCTCAACATATCGATTTGAATTAGTTTACCATATGATTCTTAATTGAATGAAGACTTATGGACACTCTTGATAAATTATAGTGATATATGCCATTTGTAGTACAGGCAGGTTTCGCGTTTATTGATGATAAAAGCGGAACATAACTCGAAGTTAATATTAAGCCTCAACTTAGCGTATATTGAAATGATGATGAAATTTCAAAGCAGTGAATAAATTAAAAGTATCAAAATTCAGCAATAACTTAATTCTCACTTAGTATAGGTGAGTAATTATTTTGATATTTTGATTTATTTAACTCTATCTGTTACATGTGTACAAACAGTTATTTTATGCACTGTAAAATATTTTTGGCTGTTGGTAAGTTCCGAGTTATCTCACGGTTTCACATTGTCGCTACCTCTAGTTACGTAAGAGTTTATATCAGATTAAATAATATAATAGGGTTCAAACAGGGTTCATTGAAATAGTAAGGGAGTTTTATTAGTTTATTAATTAGTTTACGTTACAGATTAAGGTAGCTTACATATTAAAGGGATATATAGGGTATAGAGTAGGGATCCATATCATTAGACATGATAGGAGTCCCAATGGGAGAGTGGGTATTAACACGAGCCAATGTATATCTCCAACTGAGTTTGTGAGCGGAGCGGTTGCTCTATATAAGGGTACGGTTACTATGGATGCGTATTCAAGCGATTTTTCGCACTGACGACATCTGATGAAATCGGATGAAAATCAAATTCATGCTTTCCAATGGGAGTGGTTACAGTGGCTGCGATTTGGTCGTCAGAATACGTACGATGTCGTCAGACTAACTTCAGCGTTCAAATGAGTTTGATTTTTTCATGCGACTTGCGACAACTTTCGGTAATTTTTGTGTATATTCCTCTTTCATTTGATTGCTATTACTGTTTACCCATGCGTTTTGGGAATATGTTATTTGATACTAGGTACCAGAAATAATACAGATATTATTTAATGATATAAAATTAATTTAATCATACTATAATTACAGGGTGGGGCGTAAGTTTGGAAGCAAATGAAAGTGCATATTATAATCCAACGAAAAATATATTTAATTATTTACAGTTATGTATTATTACATAAGGTTTTTAAGAATTCAAAAATCATAAATTTATTCAAAATGTTCCCCCTTGTTTTTAATAACAGCCTCAAATCTCCTCCGAACTCCTCCTACTGCGGCACGCAACTGTTCTTGTGAAATTTCCTTCCAAGATCTCTGGAGCGAACGCTTTAAATCATCCACACTGCGATGGAATTTACCACAGGCCTTTGATTCAAGAATGGACCATACCGAAAAGTCCATAGGATTAACATCTGGGGAGCAGGAAGGCCACATTTCTTTGGACCAAAACCGTGGAAGATGGTCATGGCACCAGTTTTGAGTGACATTTGCAGTATGTGAAGTCGCGCCGTCTTGCTGAAATGTCCATAGAGTGTCATTACCGAAGTAATCCTTATCTGACTCCAACATTGGCGTCAAAATATTCTCAATATAACATTTAGCATTGATTTTGGCGCCTTGTTCCACAAAAATTAAAGGAGATCTCCAAGTTTCTGAAACGGCAGCCCAGACCATTACTGAAGCAGACCAATTATTCTGTCATTCCTCCGGTTGTGAGCCTTTTCCACTGTGAAATTTTTTTCGTCAGACCAAACAATTTCACCAGCCGTGCCAGACTTCAGTTCTCTCAGAAGTGCTTTGCTTCTCTCCAATCTCTTTTTCTTTACAGCTTCTGACAGAGTCTGTCTCTTTTGGAGGGCGAAAGAGGACATCTTTAGGTCTTCTTTGACAACTCTTCTCATTGTTCTGGGACTCACATTAGCTGTTTTGGCTAACAATCGTATTGACCTTTTCGGGTTCCTCCTGATCTTCTCTCGGGCACATTTTATCAGTTGTTTGGTGCGTTGTGAGCGTGGTTTACCACTTCTTGGACGATCAGTCAAGTCTCCTCTCTCATTAAAACGCTTCACACACTTCCAAACAGTCGATCTCGCTATTGAGACAGTCTTTGAAATGACGAAATCTGACTTCCCGGCACGGTGTAGAGCAATAATGGCTTCTCTTTTGTCTGACATTTTTGAATTGACTAAATTTTTGTAAAAAATAACACTGCCACGTCATAATGTAGTGTCTCTACTATAGTTCAAATCCTAGCACCTACTTAGGAACTTATTTTTAAGAATTATATTAATGTTTGAAAAATTGCTTCCAAACTTACGCCTCACCCTGTATATATAAAGGCTTGAATTGGTTGTTACTTTGTACAATTTTTATTTTTAATAAAATGGAATATCTTTCAATAATTATATTACATAAAAAATATTCTCATCATTTCTCTATTTAGGTATTTTAAAATTGTTTGTAGTGAAATTGTGAAAATAATAATCAAATTAGAGTTGCGTCTATTATTTCAGAGGCACACATATGTATTAATTCCTCCCGAACATTATATCAAATAAACATAGTTTAGACCCCAATATTAATTGGGCAGAAACATACTGACGATCAGAAATCGCGTACAGTGTAACCACCTCGCATTGACGATCAGTTCTGACGATATCGTCAGTGCGAAAAATCGCTCGAATACGCATGCATAGTAACAGTACCCTAAGTCTCATAACTACAGGGTGTGACTACAAGTCCCTACAACATTTCCGGACATATGAATGTAAAAATATTATATCATTATTTAAGGTGCTAGGACAATTCGTCGCTTGACAATTCGTCACCAGGACAATTTGTGGCTGATTGAAAATAAAGGTGATATAATTAATAATATTATTATAACTAGTAAATATTTGTTCGTATAATGTTATTTTTACTGAGCTGGTCATGATTGCAGATAAGAAAATGATTACATTAAATAAAAAAAGATATTATTGCACCATTTGCACATGCTCATTTAAAAGTATGACAGGATATGAAAACAACCCAGCTAACCAAAAGCAGTTTGTCCCACGTCTTATACCCCTCGCTATAGAGGGGTTTTAGACGTGGGGCCAGACGTTGGGCGTGGGGTTTTAGACGTCTATTAGACGTCTGTCCCTCGCCATATGCACAGGGGTCCCCTTCTGCTAGACGTCTGATCCCACGTCTTGCAAGAAGTCTAACAGCGAGGGATACCCCACGGACCCACGTCTTATCACACGTCTAATACCCCTCGCCTGTCCCACGTCTAATACTCCTCGCCTGTCCCACGTCTAATACCACTCGGTTAATTGGGGTACATAAATTGTATAAGAAATATAAAAGATCATACTAATCATTATTGCAATTTCTTACTTTATTGCATATGTACTATCTCGTAAAAGTGTATCCGTCCAATTGCTGAGGCGCGCATGAATAATCTAGTTCCCACTGTTCCACGGATTATCGTACGCTACCCCAAATTCTCATTTTACCCCGCATGTAAGAAATTTCCATTCTTTTTAATGCAGTGCGGGACATTTCGTCTTCAGTCGTCATGGTGAAAAGTCATCAAATTTCACTCTCTCTCTATTTAAAAACTTGTGTTTTAGGCAGATCGAAAATTAATCTTTCTTTAGATACTAATTTCTAATAGCCTGGATAAGTTATTTTTCAGTCTTTCTAACTTAGGACTTTAATTTTTATTGTCATGCTCATATGGAACTATATCTTTTACTTATACATTTGTAAATTAATTTTTTTCGCTTTTATTTTCTAAGTTCTAGATTCAAAATTTTAAGCTATATTTTTTAACTCTGTGAAAAATTGTTAATGCTACCATTTTTAGGCAGCTTAATCCTTGAAATTGAGATATTCGAAAGACTGATCAGATTTCTGAGCTAGTTGTTTTCTTCCTTGATATGAACTCCAAATATTTTTACCAGTTGATTTTTTGCTTTTTGCTGATAGCTGAGACGAAGTCCAGCTCAATATCGAGTGTTTCTGTTCTTGAGATTATTTCGAATTATAAATTTATCAATATTTCACAGATTTTCTTGAAATTGCTGATGGAATTTGCAATTTATTACCAAAATGTGTGCTTTCAAAACTTTTGTATCTTTACTTCTGTCCTGTTAATTTTTCAATGATGAAAAACTTCCCTTTTCGCTGGTTAACGAGGAACGGGCCTGTATAAGGAGCTTCGAGAGGACGTCTTACTCTATCTACTCTTAACCAGACATGAGTACATTTATTGAGTTCATCGGGTATATAACTTTTTATATTACCCCTAGACTTCGGCTTAAATACAGACAAATCTAAATTTTCCATTTGTTCAGCTAATAGCTTCACGTGTTTGTCCGTAAATTCTTCGTGCTCAGAGTTGTCAATAAAGGGTCTGGGAAGTAGAAATTTTGCTCCGGTCACAGCAGTATATGGAGAATAGCCAGAATCATTCGGTATGCTGCGAATACCTAGAAGGACAACTGGCAATGCATCCAACCAAGACTGCTTCCTTGCTGATATAGCGGTTTTTAATATTCTATGAACACGCTCGATCATCCCATTACACTGTGGGTGATAGGATGTGGTTCTAAGTCTGTGGAATTTGACTAATCTTGATAATTCCTTGAAAAGTTCCGATTCAAATTGGGTGCCTCTATTGGTGATAACATGTAATGGCACACCGAATCTCGAAATCCATGTAGTGACGAATCCAGATGCTACAGTCGCAGCGGTGATGTCTGTCATCGGTAAAGCTTCCACCCAACGAGTAACTCTATCTATACAAGTCAGGATATACCTGTATGGACTGGTGTAGTTTTCACCATGTAGCTTGGCAGGTGGTAGTGGACCCACTATGCCCTCATGTACAGTTTGAATTGAAACCGTTCAGAAGGCAATTTGAATTCTACATTCGGAGCTTTAGTGTGCCTCTGTATCTTACTCTGCTGGCACACTGTACATTCTTCACACATTTTCCGAATAGATCTGTCTATATCCGGCCAAAAGTATCTCGCCTTGATTAGTTTTAATGATCCTTTCACTCCTGGATGTGATATATCATGTAAAGATTTAAAGACAGCTTCGCGCGATGATTCTGGTGAATGGTCGAGGGTATTGGAGAGAATTATCGCACTAAATATTCAGATCTTGGTCAAGTTTGAAGGATTTCAAACGTTCCTTGTATGATTTTAATTCTTCGCATGTGCTTTGATGTGCTTTGACCCTATAATCTCCACATGGCCGCCATTCATCTCCGTTATCTTTTTAACCATGTGAAGAGGAGATGCCCATGGTGATTCTGATTGTCGAATGATTCCGCTTGCTAACATCGTCTTGAATTCTCTTTTAACCGCTTCTAGTTTATCAGGGGCAAGATTTCTACGTCGACAATAAACAGGTTGTTTATCGCCTGTATCGATGCGGTGATAAATTTTAGATCTTGATTTTGAAGAGAGATTTTGAGTAGATGTTAAAGAAGGATGCTTCTTTATCAAATCAATTGCTTTACTGTGTATTTCTGGAATTTCATTAATCTTGATTGTGTTTACATTTTCGTTTGTCTTCTTTACTGTCGCTTTGTAATTTGTATCAGAATCTATTAACATCTGACGTTTGCAGGCTATCAGCAAACCGAAGTTAGAAAGGAAATCGTAACCAAGTAATGGATCTGTCACGTCAGCAATTACGAAACACCACGTAAAAACTCGACGTAAAGGTTTGAGTATTACGTCCATTACAGCTTCACCATATACTTTAATAGATTCGCCCGATGCTGAAGATATATGAATTCCAGTTGGAGTAAGGTTAATGCCGTTTGCCATAGAACGTGGTATAATAGAAATAGAAGCTCCTGTGTCTAGAACAAAGTTAATTTTAGCAGTATATATTATCGCTTGTACCTTGAGTAGTGGCGAGGAGGTTACTGCCATTGCTGCTCGCCTTCTCAGTTTTCCTGATTGGAACTACGAGCTGGCGAAGAGCTCCTAGATGATGGTCTTGAAGAAGGTTTAATATGACAATTCATCTTGGAGGGGAACTTGCACCAAGGTTTACAGTATTTTGCCATATCTCCATAGTAAATGTGGCTCCTGCACACCTTAGGCCTTTGGTTAGGGTGATATGGTTTCAATCCTATCGGCACACTGGTCAGTTTATCTTCATATTTATCGTTAGGGTAGCGTCTTGGCCTAACATCTAGTTGAGACGGTTGATTAACATAGTTAATTTGAGAGTGAATTGGAATCAAACCATCAGCTATACCACCCAACTGGTCGAGAGACAGAGATTGCTGAGCACCTACAGCATGTGCAATAGTCGATGGTAGGCTTTGAAGAAATTTAAGTCTTACTAAATCATCACTAGCTCCAACTTTCCCCGCGATTTGCTGTAGTTGACGCAAATACACGGAAGGTCTCCCTGTCATCGTTGTAGACGATATTAATTTTTCAAATAACTCTGGTTTGGTTTTCTCAAAGAATGAAATAATGGATTCCTTCATTTCGTCATAGTTCTCTTTGTCTAAAATGCTAGGAGACACGCTTTCTAGCACTTCAGTAGGCAATGATGCAAGGCAATGGAAGAATTTAGTCGTAGTCTGAGTAATTCCTTTCAATCGGAATTGAGCCTCCATTATTCCAAACCACATGGCTGGTGAAGTTTCAGACAATACCGGTGCTTTAACCAACACAGTTTGAGCAGAATCATTCTCATTGTCGCCTGCCATAATTAGGTAGATTTATTTGAGAGTTATGAAGACTGGGAATTTTAAACCGGGGTCACCAATTGTACCCAGGGAATTGAAACTATTTTTCTTCCAGAATTTAGACCTGCGAATAACGCAAAATCTTAATAAATTTTATTTAAATATGCAAATATGTACAACACAATATAAGGACATTACTTACCCTATACAGGGACTTTTTTAGGTTTAAATTTTATGTTAAAGAGTTCACAAAGTTTGGAAGTATTAAATCACTATAGATCTGTTAATAGCAATAGATATTATTTTGTATGAATTAGGACCGTGACTGTATTACCGAACACATAAGTAAATTGTTTAAAATATTGAAGTTAAATTAATGATCAATTGAATTGCTATAAAAATAACTAGTATGAAGAGGAAACACTTGCACTGCCGTTTATTATACATTTAATAAGAATAAATAAATGAATCAAATGATGTTACCGAAACATCAATGTTCAGAGATTTTCTCTGGATAAAAATCGGAATAGAGAAAATGAATTTTATTTGACAATATAAATGAATTTTATTTGGGGGTAATAAATTAATTAAATAATTGGGACACCACAACTGCAGTAGGCTACATTAGTTCTGTTCTTGGAGAACTTTCTTTTGGTTCATTCATGGCTTACTTAATATACACGGGCCTGATTTGTTACATTTCTCTTCTTGAAATAGAAGGCCAGACTTTTTATTATACAGTATTAATTAAGGATCACATATTGACTGGCGTATCATAGTTCCGTCTCAATTGTCTTAAGATGTGAAAAATGATTTTATTTTCATGATGAAAATTGAAAACCACATCGGATGAATAATTAAAATACAGCAAATAAAATATTCAAGATTGTCAAGAAATGCACTTGTCGGGGATGCTTCACCAATTTCCCAGCTCATGATAGTCGACCAGTTTTTGGGCTGCCAGAAGATGAAAGCTTACGGAACATATGGATTAAATTTATCAACAGAAAGGATATCAATATTGGTTCCATAGTTTCTGCGAGTGTTTTCACAATGAATGAAGGAATAGGACGACGCAAAATTTAAAAATAGTGAAAAATTTACATTGTTGTGTCAAATTAGTCACGCACTGCAACGACACTGCTATTTCATCAGCACTCATTGAAAATCTTCTATCGGGTGGTTTTAACTTCGTTCTAACTGCCAGATTTTCAAGTGATCCCCTAAAGCGCAGATATGGACAGTATCGTCAGATGAGAGGAGGAAGATTTCTGGTGTCATTAAAAGATGTAAATACATCAGATAAGATTTTAAAAATCAAAAGTTGTGAAGATTAATCAACACAATAATTTAGAGGTTGAGAAATTGTTGACAGAATTCAAAGAAACGGTGCTGATTGTCAGAGGATGTATTAAACTTGAGAAGAAGAAGTATCAGACTAAGTTGCTGGGAACATCGTTGTGATAATGTAGAAATACGTCGATGGATGATGTTGTTGTGGTAGGTCCTCCAGTAGCTCCCCAAAACTTCCCCCAAATCCATTTCCCCTCAAGTGGGAGGTACCGCATCCACAGATGCCACAGATGCTCACTGCTTCCCTCCTCATCCCCGCAAAACCTACACTGCGCCTTCGCCTCCAATTTTACCATACTCCTCCATCTCCTTATGGCAGGGTGGTGTCCTGACCAGAATCTGACCAGGTCCACCCTTCTCTTCTCTAGTCAGATTCTGCTCCCTATTCTCTCTCAGTCCCCCTCGTATCTCCTCCTGTATCAGCGTCCTGCACCCTTTCTCCCTCAGCCTTCTGTCTATCACTGCTCCTCTTGTGCTTCCGTCCAACTTCACCTGCCCCTGATACATCTCTCCTCCCTCTTACATTCTCGTCCACTAGCTCATTGCCCTGCAGTCCACTTTTTCCCAGTACACGCACCAGTTTTACCATCCTCCTCCAACTCCAAAAAGCTTCCTCCTGATCTGTCTCAGTTCCAGTCCCTCATTATCCTCCTGTAGCGCATCCACTAATGATCTGCTGCCGGTTGCCACCGTCGCTCTACTCAAATCCTCATCTAGTAGCCCTAACATCGTTTCGCTTATCGCCTTCCTATCCGTACTAAAACTGATGCACCAGCCACTCGCTGGTACGGCCCACTGCTCAACCGTTACCTCTCTCCTCCTCACCACCATTCCGCCCCCACCCCAACTTCACTCCCCCTCCACTGATTCGTCTGTGTATACCATCAAGTCCAGCCGTCCACAAAAGTCCAACACCTCCTTAACCTCTTCTCTGGTGAGTCACACATCCTCGTTTGTGAGTCACACCTCCAGAGCAATCCCCCTCCATCATCTTCTCTCCTGATATTCCATACCTCCATTCCCTCCATGAACGTCTCAAGTGCTTTCCTACTCATTCGGGCACTCTCCTACTCCGCATACAGTTGAGTCCTTTCCACATTCTTCAGGTTAGTTTTGGAGAGCCATGGAGCCCAGGATGTACTGGCGTTTTCTATCACTCTTCGCTGTGTCACTGTAAATTTTGATGGCATCCTCCTTCATTTAGCCACAGCTTGTTTCCACTACCCTGCTCAATAACCAGTTCCTACTCTTCTTATTCTCCGTCACCTTATCCACGTGTCTTTCGCAAGTGAGTCTTCTGTCATATGTGACCCCAAGGAACCTCTGGTTGTCATCCCTTCTGAGAAGCTCCTCTCCAATCCTCACTTCCGGTGTCCATCCCTACTCAGATGGGTCTGTGGAGTAGAGGCAGATGCTGCATTTACTCGTACTGAGCTCCAGGACCTTTGATTTGAAAGGATAATATTTTAAGAAATGACTAAGCTGCAACCTGCAACTTAAACTTTTTTGCTGTCTCGTCACACGTGGTGGTCTGACTTTTGCTTCTGAGGAATTTAGAGATGTGTTGTGCAGATTTAATTCTGAGGACTTTGGGTAGGACCAAAATTTTTTGTGAATCATATCAAAGCGTTAATTCATCTCCAGTGGATAGAATAATAACTAATAATTGTATCAACAACAAAAGGAAGAGACTTACATTATCTGGTGTGAAAGATAGAGAGCTGGCCTTCAAGAAAATTAAGAGACATATCAATGCTGCTTGTTGAAACCAAAATGACTTAGCTATGTTTTTAATTTTAACTTATAAATAATGTACACCTTACTGTTTCAACTTTAACAATTTCTAGTTTTCATGTTTAGTTTTTAATTGGGAAATTATATAGTTATTAAAAAATACATAAATGATAATGTGTTTTAATACCTTAACTGAAGCATTAATTAATGCCCTTACTGAAGCCTTCAATAAATAATACACCTTATGATTAAATATAATAAAAAGTCTGGCCTTCTATTTTAAGAAGAGAAATGTAACAAATCAGGCCGTGTATTTAAGTAAGCCATGGTCATCTCATAGAACTTTGTAACTTATTTTATTGTCAACGTTGGCGATGTGACATTTATTGAGAAGAAAAATTATGATCACTTCAGTTATTTTTAGTTCACTATATCACTGCTTGTTAATTGGTCGTGCATGCATTTAATATATAAAAATTTTAAATTGAAAAGAATCAGTTCACTTGATGATAAAAAATCCATCAAATTACTGCATTTAAAATCTAACCTAAATAGATTAAGTTACAACTTAGTCATAGTTTTATTTTATTCTTTAGCCTAAAAGAATTTTTCAATTAAATAACTTCACCTAAAAGATAGAAAGTATCGGTATAGCCGTATAGTTGATTAGTAATTACTTATTTATAAGTTGATGAAAATAGAGAAAAACGCTTGTCCGCAACTTAATGATTGTTGTTCATCAAGTAATTACTTATTTATAAGTTGATGAAAATAGAGAAAAACGCTTGTCAGCAACTTAATGATTGTTGTTCATCAATACCTACCTAGTTACCTACTAGTGCTCATCAATAATACCTAGTTACCTACAACTGTTTGTCAATACCTATACCTAGTTATTACTAGTGTTTATCAATTCAAAACTAGTTACCTACAACTGTTGTCAATACCTACCAGTGTTTATGAATACGGTTACCTACCTAGTTAGAAGATACCTACTAAATGTTGATCAACATCTAACTAGTTAACTACTAGTGCTCATCAAAACCTACCTAGTTACTTACTAGTGTTTATCAATTACCTACCTAGTTACCTAACTTACCTACAACTGTTTGTCAATACCTACCTAGATACCTACCAGTGTTTATCAATACCTACCTAGTTACCTACTAGGTAGTGTTCATCAATTCTTACCTACTTACCTACTAGTATTATTCATCAAAGCCTACCTAGATACCTATATCAACAGCTACCTAGTTATATCTACTAGTGCTTATCAATACCTACCTAGTTATTATTTTGATTGATTACTTACAGTCTTCAACTGATGTTCTAGATAAGTTCGTTCAATTGAACAAGTAGCTTGTCCAAGCAATTTAAACATTGATTACGTATTTGAACGTCTAAAATCGATTTAAATTAAAAAATTGTTCTGCAAGTCCGTGTTATATCCACCGTCTGAAAGGCGAGGAGTTTTAGACGTGGGGCAGGCGAGGGGTTTTAGACGTGGGTTTCATGTCACGTTTCCCTCCTTTTTTTCATATAATTGGTCTAATTATGCTCAATAATTAAAACAGATGTAACTTGTAATTGATATTATGGATTTTATATCAATTATATGAAAGAGTAGGGGTAAAAGTTGATCTAATTCATGGCTCAACCCTAAACTGTGTGACTATTTGATTATATATACAAACTTGCTTGATCTTATGAGCAGAGTTCATTACGAGAAATATGCTATGATACTTGCACCTTAGTTTTTGCATTTAACCAGGTATGCTATTATTATATAAAATTAAAAAATATCAAAACAATAAAGCTATCACTATTCGGCCCAAGTGATCATATATGATCACTTACAATAATGCTTATATCAGGCCAGGTATTGTTTCAAATATATGTGGTATAGGATATGATAAAGATATTTCATAGGGTAAGAAGCACTTACATTCATTTTGGAGCTGCTACACATCAAGTGAATCAGAAAAATACACTCTACGTACACTACCAATTTTGATGTGCGGTTGCAACGTGTAAATTCAAATCCACCCGTGATAGCCCTGAATGCTGTGATTGGTTTGATGTGTATGTCTGACTTGTGAAGGTGCACCGACAGTTGCGCTCAGGACAATTGGGCCCGCCGACAATTGGGCCCCGGACAATTGGGCCCACGACAATTGGGCCCCAAAACAATTAAGCACAAAAAGAAATTAGGCAGAAGACACAATATAAAAATGTTTATATTTATGTTTAGGGGAGAACCGGGTGAGTTCGTACATTTTTCCTTTCAAAGCTTATAGAATCTTAACCATTCGGGATACAAGTTTGTTCTAACTCACAATCAAATCTATAGGTATTCAACTGCTTATAACTACAAGTTATATTATTTAAAACCTTATGGTTCTCTCTTAATATCGATTTTAATGAGATATATTTGTGTGTACGAACTCACCCGGAAGTGCGGGTGAGTTCGTACAAGCAGAGTATTACTCCGTACAGTACCAAATAAGTGGAAAAAAGGAAAATTCAGTAAGAATTTCATTTACTTCATGGAAAATATTACAAAACTTTTTAATGTAGTTTCCTTACAATTGACTAAAGCCCTTTTGAAATAACAAAAAAAAAACACAGAAAGCTTCATCACCGATGTCTTCCGAACTAGATTACAGAGCGTCAATTTCCATCGTTAGTCTAAACTTTGCTTTCTTGAAATTTGTTTCTCTTTCAGTGACTCTCTTTCTAGGGTATCAGTTATTATCATTGACCTTCTTGGTTATTGGCCGAATGTTTTCAAAAGATATTCTTAAAAATAAAACATTCAATCTAGACAGGTCTGGTTGTGAATCGGTGGATGGTGAAGTAGGAGAAAGCTAGTTGGATGGTGAAGCAGCAGCAGGTTCGGTATGTTGAAGTAGGAGAAAGTTCGGAGGATGGTGAAGTAGATACTTGCTCGGTGGATAGTGAAGCAGGAGCAGGCTCGGTTGATGGTGAAGCAGGAGCAGGCTCGGTATGTTGAAGTAGGAGAAAGTTTGGAGGATGTTGAAGTAGATACTTGCTCGGTGGATAGTGAAGCAGGAGCAGGCTCGGTGGATAGTGAAGCAGGAGCAGGCTCGGTGGATGGTGAAATAGAAGCAGCCTCTGTGGATGGCACATTTTCTATTTGCTTGCGCTGATAATGATTTGAACTATTCTCAGCATATTCTGGAATAGCGCCGTCCATTAATATTTCGCTGGTAAAAACTTTCTTTACTAATTTATGCTCATCAAATTCTGAACCATTTCTAGATCTCTTTGTGGGATCTTACCGTTCATCGGAGGAGCGTTAATTTAATTTTGCAGCTTTATGTACTGATGTTCTATTTTTCCATACGTTATAACATTATATGCCTGTTCAACATTACAGGAATAATCCTGTTCCGTTCTTTTACGTTAATATAATCGAGGCATATATGAAAAATAAATATAGAGGTGAATTCGTACATAATGGGGTGAAACCGTACAGAGGAGGATGTGCCCGTACATATTTGTACGATGACACCCCACACCGCCATTTAATCTTCAAAATGGAATACATCGGATATTAATGAGTTTAATAACCCGCTGTACGAACTCACCCGGTTCTCCCCTAAATTATGTTTATATTTTTTTCAATTCCATTATTGTACTTGATAATGTATATATTAGCAAGCCCCCTAAATCACATTTGGATGCTACCCGGGCAAGAAGGTTTTATTCCTGGGATATTCCCATAATATCTACAATATTCCCTCTTAGTCTGCACTCACAGTTTGATGATGAGGGGATATTCCTGTAACAATAATATTGGATAGTATTCAAGTTCTTATACGAGGGAATATTCAAGGAATATTGGAGAGTTACAGTATTCGGTTAGATATCATCCTAGGATATTCAGGGAATATCATATTTCTATAGTATTCCATACGAAACAAATTGGAATATTCCTGGAATACATATTTTTAATAGTATTCCATTATGAATATCCCATAAATATCCCAAGAATTATCAAGCTATTTACGTATAATAGTATTCCCCAAAATAAAACGAAGGAATATCCCTGGAACATTTGGGATCTACAGTATTCTTAGTGAAACAATGACGGAATGTAACAGGAATCGAATGAAAATTTTTACTTCCTAAGAAATTCTTTTGAATATCCCTGGAACTATATCAATATTTTTGATAAGGAATATATCCCATTAGGTTATATGAAGGAATGTTCCTGGAAGATGGGAAATTTAAAGTATGTATTTCAAACAACAAAGGAATGTCAATTGTATAGAACGATGAATTTTTTTATTTCCTTAGAATTTGGTTGTCTAATTAGAAAACTAAGAAACGTGGGTTTGTGAGATGAACTGTTGTAATTTGAATTTCATATGTTCTCTTATAATTTTTACCATCTATATAATTTTTAACGCTACTTGTAGTTTTAGAAGATAGCGCAAGAGTTAAGCTCTTCAACTATGTCTATGACGTGTTAGATTTCCGTGTTAGGTATGTGCTTCCATTTTCATCTTCCATTCATACAAAACTCCTTCACAGAGCTTTTCTGCATCCATGAGCATTGTCACTGACTTCTGATGAGACTTCTTCTAAAATTCACTTTCCTTTCTGGTTGCTTCTTCCAGTCTCTTGTATTTCAAAACGTCATCGATATGGCCTTTTGTTCTTAAGCAGATACTTAAAGGGGCAGTTCAGTCAAAATCAAACTATCGCCAAATTGGTCCTAAATCGATTTAGTGTATTTATTTATGTAACATTAGAATATTCGTTGATTTTAGAAATGCTTATATAAAAAGTATATTGTAAATTAGTGGCGCCATCTGTGGACTGTGGTGGTAATTGTTGTACGTAAACAAAATGATAACCAGTCCCAGACTTGAATCTTGAATCTGTCATTATATGAATTTGTGAAATTAAAAACTGTCCTTCGAGACAATTAGATTTAGTTTTGAAAAGAAAACCATCTCTTCATAAATTACCTGTTAATACTGTTGATAGAATATTGTTTACATGTTATCAGCTGTAAAATGTAAACAAATAGTACAGAGTGGTGGCGCCATCTGTAGGAGGACGCAGGAACTAAATCGAATTTATAAAATATGGTATATATCACTTATTATATTTTTTTCAACCGTTTAATTCTACAAGAATGCTTTATTCTTACTAAGTGATCGTTCAACTTTATTATTATAAAAACAAAAATTGACTGAACTGCCCCTTTAACCCTCAAGTGAATTAAAAATATCGATCTAAATGAATAAAGTTTCGGATGAGCAAATTAAATGCTGGCTCCCTATTAGAAATTAGTAGTACCTACACAAATTACTTATTTCGTTTTTATGAAATCCGAAAATAGTAAAAGTGGCGAATCAGGTACCCAGAATAATTTTTATCCAATTTAGTGTTCGCCTTGCAGCAATGCAGTTCAGACGTAATTGACGGCCTATGAGTGTCAATTAAAGAAAAAAAGAGGTTAGTATTGTGATTGTAAATGTTTAACGAATGTACATCTTTGTTTATATTTTATCAACAGCAGTTATCACTCAACTATTTTAAATTTTAGTTTAAAGTTAAATATTGATATGTGATGATAATGGAATAAGAGTAGGGTCAAGTAGGTAAATTGCGGTGCACTAACTAACTGCGGCTTCTAACTACATACACATCATAGCTTCAAAACACACGTTAAAAACTTAGATTAACAAATTATAGCATGCACTGCGCTTCTTTTGATAGCTATGCAACATTTTAATGTAATTTCGGTTCAGAATGTTTTTAGACTCTCTTGAGAGGGCCGCAATTCAAAATAAAAGTGCCGTAATTTTAGCCTGCGTGACCCTACTTGCCCTAGCTATACTTACCGTACTATTTTTAGTTTGTAGGCCTATAACTATTCATATGTATACTTAGTTTATACTTTGATTGTAAATGGATTCACTATGTTAATTTATATTATGAAATGTTTCTTAATATTTAGCTATAACCTAGGTTAAATAATACACATTCTCTAGCCTCTGTAAGTGAAATATAAAATTTCATAAAATTATTTCTTCAGTGACCTGTTCTTTAACTGACTAGAGTTTAATAGTAAAATTTTAAAAGTGCCAATAATGATTTTCAGTGTTAATAATATTCATAGTAGCTTTTCTTCGTTCATGAGCCCATTCTTGTTTTACTTATATTTGATTTTTTTTACTTTTTTGACCCATATTGTTTCTCAAAAACTTTTTTCTTAACTAAATCTGTATTCCCTTTAAGATCTACTTTTTCCTCTTTTAAAATTCGAAAGAATAATTTCACAGAGGTTTTTATTTAAATTCTGGATTAACTAATTGAATACAGGTTATTGATAAATGATGACTAATTATTTTATTTCTCCGTAGGTACTACTATCACAGTTTCTGGCAATATGGTTGGCTAAGAAGTTACAAATCTAGAGACACGTCATCTTCATTTCATTGTGTGTACTATATAGTATGAAGCGCGTGCTCTAAAACTATAGCTGCACTGACACCACTATATTCACTTCATAAGTTCATTGTAGAGAACATAAAGGAATTTAATATTAATGACAAAATTAATTGCTCGATTGAATAAATTTGCTCCACGTTAAGTAAAGAACCAAGTACAAAAGACTTTGTACTATATAGTTGTCACGCAGGAAAGTGGCACATGTAAGCTACGCTACCACCAATCGATTGTAGTGGTCAATAATTTTGCAAAAAGAGACGATAGCACTGTTGAGTGTTGACTACATTAACAGATGGAAGAGGAAAATGAGAAGGTGATGGTGAATGAAACCTGTGAGACTTTCTTAACAAAAAATTGAAAACTTTGCAAGTGAAAAGTACAACCATAGCGCTATAGAATAAGTGAGAAATATCGAGTGAAAATAACTGACAGCTAATAGATTGAGCCTTTATAACATGTAAAAAAGTTGCACAGGAATTAATTTATGTTTAATTAATTTAAGCCCTTTCTAAATCATGAGCTATTTGATATTTTAATAAAATGATTGACGTATGTTTAGTTTCTTTCATTCCATACCAGTACAAAGGGGCAATTGTGAAAATACCTAGATTTAAATAATGTGTCCTGAAATTAAAGTTTTAATTTTCGTTGATTTCTTATACAAAGTTATTTGTTCACGGTACACTTCTTGGTGTGTAGCCATGTGACAAATGAGTTATATGCACTCAAGTAATTAGTGTTACACGGCCACTTGAAGTCTCAGTTATTTAATTTCATTTATTCCCTCCTTTTGAATTACTTATTCCATTGATATTCCTTCATCGTGGCCTCTTCTTCTGGATATTTTATCCCATTGTTATTCCTTCTTCCTTTGGATGACCTATTCCATAGGTAATCCTTAAATATTCCCTCTTCCCTTGGATGACTTACTCCATTGGTATTCCTTCAATATTCCCTCTTCCTAAAGATGTCTCATTCTATAGGTATTCCTTCAATATTCCCTCTTCCTTTAGTTGTCTTATTCCATTGGTTGTCCTTCAATATTCCCTCTTACTTTAGATGTCTCATTCCATAGGTATTCCTTCAATATTCCCTCTTACTTTGGATGTCTCATTCCATAGATATTCCTTCAATTTTCCCTCTTACTTTGAATGTCTTATTCCATTGGTATTCCTTCATTATTCTATTGAACTTCGTCTTCTTGATTCCCTAGCTGTTCCCTTGTGATTTATGGGACTATTCCATAAAAGTGTCAAAAAATTGCATTCCCTGAATATCAAAGAATGATCATCATGGAATATTCCTTGGGAATATTCCGAGAAGGTTTTAGGAATATCCATTTTTTGCGCGGGTAATCTCATGTTTCAATGTGATGAAAATCATTGAAGTATTTAAATAAGTCGTAATAGAAGTATTTAAATAAGTCGTAATATTTTGAATCATGTCATATGGATCCAATGTGTAGTGTATACATCCTCTGACAAAGACAAATATTTAGTGAAAAATGGGTAAATTTTAAAGGTTAAACGTTACATTGAACAGTTGTTGGGATAAAATGAGATTATGAGAATACATTTTGTAATAATAATTCATAAAAAAAATTCATAAAAACACTGAACAGGCTTCAAACAATTCACATTAACTTTAATTCAATTTGTAATTTCCAATAATTCCGGTATGTCTAAATTACCAACATCCTTATTTTCTAATGTCTCTTCATCTAAAATAGCTACATCCTTATTTTCTATTGGCTACATCCTAACTCATTTACTTCACAGGACTTCACTATATAGAGGTACAGTAACTAAGAAATTTGTTGCTTACATGACCTATCTCAGAAAAGAAAATTATAGTAATTTAAAAGAATAATAGTATTTACTCAAAAAAGAATATGTTCTACTATGAAATAATTATTTTTCATTCCGTGAATATTTTTTTCATGTAAGGAATATTATTTATTTTAAATATGCTCAAGATTATATTTTTATACAAAACACATATTGTCACAAACCCAGTTATTAAAGTAGCAAGGGTCCTTAATTAAGTTAATACAGTAAACTCTGAAAAAATTGGTAAATAATTTAATTGTCTCGAGGCCCAATTGTCAGCGGGCCCAATTGTCTTGGGCACAACTGGCGGTCCACGCTTGTGAACAACATACACCGAGTGCTGAGACGTTTTCTTTAGATTAAATAGAGCAAATTCAAGTGATCATATATGATCACTTGCAGGGTAAAGAGTTAAAAGGTAAATTAAACACAGAGCTTCAGAGAGGAAGTCAAATATACTATAAACCCAACCTTAATCTTATTTTATGATACAAAGCTGTTCGCAAAGAACCATGCTTAATATTAGAATTAGCCCAGATTTCCAAAGAGTACGGGAACACTTCATTCGAAACCTAAATTTAATATCACTTGATAGCACCATATACTTATTCACAAAAAAAAATCACAGCAACAAAAAGAAATTTAACGTGTCACGTAAAGAATTAAATTAATAATGGATACTCTGCATGAATGATCCCATCGTGATATAATAACTTCAGGTATGCTCGCTAGAAAAACAAAATCACACATATTCTGCGCATCGTGGTTGTGACGTCACGTGGATCCAATATAGTTTGTTTAGTTTTAGTGCGTGTATATTGACTATAATCGTACCTGCCTGCCAAAGTGCCGCTTGAATAGTCTTATACAAATAAATTGAATAATAATTATACTTCCGAAGCAGTGTTTGGAATAAAACATGTTAGGAGAAAAGCATATATATTTGAAGAAGTCTGTCTGGTGTACTTATTTCGAGTCATGTTTCGAAATAAGAACCGTTCGTAGACGTAGAAATCGGAGACAATTTTTTGTAATTCATTCACGGTAACTATCAAAAACATCAATATACTAGTGTACTTTCCCGTTAAAATAACGGGTCATCATCAATTCCCGTTATTACGTTACTTTTAATGAATACAATTAAAATTGAGTTTTCTGCATAGTCTGATTTATTTTATAGATTAAATAAATTTAAAAATTTAATAGAAAGAGGATATTCAAATATCAAGTCAATATATTCCCGTGCGTATCATAGTTACATTCTTCATGTTTCATACCCGTCGTGTAAAAGCGGACACCAAATAACTAAACAAATAAATAAATAAATAAACACACTAAGGAAATTATTAGTATAGACTAGTGTATTTGCCCGTTAAAAATAACGGGGCTTCAATAGTAATTTATTTCCCGTTCTTAGATTTTTTTAGTGAATACAAATAAATTTCATTTTTCTGCATAAACTGATCATTTTTTCATAGATAAAAACATTTAAAAATTGTATAAAACCGGAGGAATTTAAATTTCATATCAATTCCGGTGCGTGTGTATCATAGTTACATACTTCATGTTTAATACCCGTTGTGTAAAAGCGGAGACTAAATAAATGAATATATAAATAAATAAATAAATGCACGAGGGAAATTATTAGGATAGATAATCCAGGTAAGGTTATTGAAGCAGTTGGTTCAGAAATACAACATGTCCCATTTTAGGGTAAGTTCCGTGTTATCGCACAGTTCCATATTTTCGAACACGTAAAAATCTCTATATATTAATCATGATTTAACTTTTATTTCAACTGGTATTCATGATACCAATTTGAATAGAAGTTGAATAATATTCATAATTGTTATATATTATTATTATTATCAAGTATTTGAAAAATCGGTTGCATTTCTGTGTCCCATACTGTACACACATTTTTAATGTATAATCATTAATATTATAATTTATAAAGTTGAATATTTATAAAAACTTTAAGGAAATATTTATTAGATCTATAATGGAAACTATGTTGTTTCTCATCAATTCTTTCAATTAGATTATTTCTGGTCCTATCTTTACTAACTTCATATCTAGTCCGTTATCTTTACTAACTTCATATCTAGTCCGTTATAGTATTTACTTGATTAAAATCTCACCTCCCTCACCCTCCCATTTTAACAGGGCTACTTTGGCACACCCTATCTTTCTATTATTTACCTCTCTATCATTTGCATTATCTACCTTCCTGTCATATGTCATCAATGATTTACCATGCGATGAATTTACCTGCGATGAAATTACCTGCGATGAAATTACCCTGCGAACAATTTACCATGTGATGAATTTACCCGCGAAAAATTTGCACTGATCCATTCGTCACTAGACTCCACACATTCAATTTACCACAGTATAGTCCTTCATTTTAATGTGACTATTTCGTAATAAACAGTGTTTCAGTGTTTGTGACGAATCAGTGTAAATTCATCGCGGATAAATTCATCGCATGGTAAATTCATCGCGGATAAATTCATCGCGTGGTAAATTCATTTCATAGTAAATGCATCGCATGGTAAATTCATCGCATGGTAAATTCATTTCATGGTAAATTCATTTCATAGTAAATTCATTTCATAGTAAATTCATCGCATGGTAAATTCATCGCATAGTAAATCATCGGTATGTATAACTAAAAAGGTAGATGATACAAATAATAGAGAGGTAAATAATAAAAAAAATATATGATGTGATTTCTTTTATAAAAAGACATATTATAACATTAGGTATAAATAATATATGGATATGTTGTTAAAGCAAACCGTTGATATTAAAAATACTTATTAAAAATTAAATTCTATTGTTACAACTGCACAAAAAAAATATATTTAAATTACTTTTTAAAAGGTAAATTGTAAGCGATATCTCTTAAAAAAAATCAGAAAACCTGGTTCCCATTTACTGAGGCAATTATGCTTTGCTGATAATACTTTAATAGACATTATTGTAACATTGAATGTGGTATATTTTCAAACAAATGTAGCATGGTAAATTTCTCAATAAGTATTCAACTAAATTGTTTGAAATTTGATGGGACGATTGGTCAATGTCCAGGAACCATCTGGTAGAATTTTTGGAGTGATTCGGTTCAAATTTTTTAAAGGTATCCCTTTAGTTTTAGTTTTCGAGTGTATCATTTGGAAGGTTACTCGTAATATAAGCATCTTGAATTGAGTCACTTTTATTATCAAATAGATATTATCGATCTATATTAGATCGATTTAGATAGATAATTTTTGATAGTTATTCAGTTTTGACCTTTTCGTAAATTCATAGTATTCATAGTAAATTCATAGCGCCTCTGCAAACCACCACTTCTCCACCACCATTTACCACTGAAATCTATTACACTCATGACCAAGGTTAATCTACTTATAAGAATATAGTGTACATTCAAATAACTATTCTTTGTGTAAATGAATATAAATAATGTACCAACTAAACACATATACCATATACAGCTTCTACAGTGCAGGATCATTCAAATGATATTCCAGTCGAAAGCATCAAATTAACAGTAGTTTGCTTGATAGATATGCATAAATGAAAGTATTAACACAAAAGGAATTCTTTTGACAGGGAGATTGTGAAAGATTCAACCATACCGAAAAGTAATTCAATTTTTGTGGTAGAAGTTTTATCTCCCGACCAGCAGACAAACTGTAAATGTTGTTCAATCTTCCATCAACTCTCTATATATTGAAATTTTAAATCTGTTTTATAACATTTTAAATAGAAACTTCCTATGATCTTCCCGGTGGAACTGGCAAGGAAGCACTAGTTATCTTCACTGTTCATCTCTTTTACTAAGGTATTGATATCATTCTTCTTTCCGATAGAACCCCCTAAGGCGCAGATCATAGCGGAGTCTCGCCAAATCACTGTAGATAACAACATCAGTCTTTCTTGTGCAGTAATGGGACAACCTCTACCCACTGTCGTGTGGTTAAGGGATGCGGAGGAACTCACCCCCAGCGATACCATCCTAATGTCTCACAGTGAGTTATTTTCTATATTAAATTTAAAAACAAACTGACTTTAGCTCATATTGCTTGATAGAATTTGAAAAAATATAAATTAAAACAAATTTTCAGTTAAAAGTAAAAGTTTCATAAAATCATATTATCAATTTATACGTTAGAATTACATACATAGTGTATTAAGCTTCTTAACAAATAAATAATCTCAAGTAATTAACAAAATTATGTTATTATTAAACTCATTTTCAAGCTCTAATAATCTTTCGGTATGTCAGATGACAACGTATTTAAAATCCTAATTTACTTCAGGTATTCATTTATAACTTTGAGGAAGACCGAACCTGTGTTGTTCTTTTACAAAATTCTAGCCGAAAATCAAATCAAAATGTGTACAATATTTTTTTATTTATTAAAACGAAATGTCACTTACAATAGGAAGCAGAGCTACGGGTACAACTCTGCTCCTAACAAAGAACAAAAATTCTTCCCATTTAAGTTTATCGCCTCATGGGAATTAAAATTATAAATAATACATTTTTATTAATAAGAGACAGCATTCTACGTATATTATAACCAATTCACAATAACAAACACACATATAAATCTATAACAAGGTGAAACAAAACTTCGTTTAAAACATGTTTTAAAATCCTTACATGAATTAGAGTATTTTATATCACTATGGATTGCATAGTGATATTGCATCCTATATACATATAAAATTTATGATTCGGACTTTAATTTGTCGAACCTGGGTAGGGTAATACCTGACCAGAATCTTATTGAATACGAATGGGCATTTAAGTTTATCTGAATATAGTTTTGCATATCTGGATCATAGTCTAGGACATTAATTGTATTACGATTCTATATTTGAACAAATTATGTATAATTGTATATGTAATTATGTAATTATGTATAATTATGTATATGTATATGTAACTCAACAAATATATTAGCTCTGTGGGCCAGAAAATCTGCCTCCTGAATTACACATATTGCTTTTTTCTTTAATTACCTTCGCTGAATGCGGAAAGGTCATTTTTTACCCCGCATTTATTTATTTATTTACTTATTTATCATATTGTTATTTGCATAACTTAAAAAGTGTTGGACCAAATTGCTTGGAATTTTGTGAAACGATTGGTCAATGTCCAGTGATCTTAGGGTAGAATTTTGGGAGCGACCCGGTCAAAAGTCAAGGTCATGGTCATTTATAACTCAATAAGTGTTCAACTAAATTGTTTGAAATTTGATGGGACGATTGGTCAATGTCCAGGAACCATTTGGTAGAATTTTTGGAGTGATTCGGTCAAAGGTCAAGGTCAATATCATTTATAACTAAATAACTCAAAAAGTATTGAACCATATTGCATGAAACTTGGTGGGACGATTGGTTATTATACCAGTTATCAGTTTATTAGATTTTGGGAGAGAACGGGTAAAAGTGGCGGCGAAGGTATGCGCTCGATCTACCAAGTGCATGTAATTTAGTTACATTCGCAAATTTGCTTAAAGTTATAGTTTACCGGGCATTTATTTATTTATCATCTTGTTATTCGCATAACTGAAAATGTGTTCAACCAAATTACCTGAAATTTGGTGAAACGATTGGTCAATGTCCAGTGACCCTCTGGTATAATTTTGGGAGCGTCCCGGTCAAAGGTCAAGGTCATTGTCATTTATAACTCCAAAAGTATTGAACCATACTGCATGAAACTTTGTGGGACGATTGGTCAATATACAGGAACCATTTTGTCAGATTTTTGGAGCGATCGGGTTAAGGGTCTAATATTAAGGTCAAGGCCATTTATAACTCAAAAAGTATTTCACCAATTTAACTGAACTTTGATGAGACGATTGGTCAATGTCCAAGAACCATCGGTTAGAATTTTGGGAGTGATCCGGTCAAAGGTCAAGGTCATTTATAACTCAAAAAGTATTGAACCATATTGCATGAAACTTGGTGGGACGATTGTTCACTATCTAGTCACCAGTTTATTAGATTTTGGGTGAAAACGGGTCAAAGCGGCGGCGGCGTAGGTATGCCCTCTAACGAGTGCACGTAATTTAAGATATAAGATATGACAGCTGAGAGTGAATAAATACATTTTATAGAGTAATTAATACTTGTTTTAGGAACAACAGTTCCAATTTCGAAAAGAGCACCTGTATATCTGGAAGTTGCAGAAAAAATCTTGTTGACATGAGGGGCAAAAGTAAAATTATTGTCTAGTATTAAACCAAGTAATTTTATTTCATTAGTATATGTTCAATATTAGACCCGCCAATTTCAACAAAATAATTTAGAGGAGAATTTAGAATTCCTCTGCATGCAGAGGAATGCGTCGCCCTTCCTTAAAGGAGTTAAGAGGACATCCATTTTTACTTAGTATACAAAATATAAAATTTAATAGTAGTTAAATGTAGACAAATGTATTAGAAAAAAAAACATTATTATATAAACATTAGAGCATAAAATGATATGAAATATAAATTTAAAAACTAAAACCTGTCTTAAAAAATACTAAGATGAGAAACAAAAAAATAATTATATAAGGTACAGAGTGTAATTTATTTGTTTACACAACGCATCTTTACATTGTCAGTTCATAACGGGTTTAGTGTCTAATTATTTATTTTTATGTTTATAATTTGAGAATTTATCAAGCCTTCAAGCTTAATATTGAACTCATTATAAAACAACTTCAATCGGTATTTGTGAAATATTTAGAATTTTTGCAACCCAACATTTATGTTTATTAAACTGCTATTACCTACCTAATTTTCTAATAATTTCACTCGATCGAATTAGATTGCAAACTAATTCATAGTACTTATGGAAATTGTAAAAATGAAGGTGATAATGACATGGAGAATACAAAAAAATATAAATGTAAAATTATTGAACATACATATAAGTTGATTAAACATTTACTTAATTTATTGTATAATTTAAAATTATATAACTATCAGAATATCTAATTAGCTATTAATCACAAATTAGTACACGAGGCTTAACGTTTGCTTCGGAACCAAACTATATTGCTGACGTCAATAAGAAATTAAAAACAAGGGATTCGAAGAATCTGTCAGAAAAGAAAGTTGCTCCATGAACAAAGTCATCTACCACCGTCGGTGGCAATACTATAATGGATGCAGAAAATTCACTGACTTCATTTACGTATTTTTAACATTATTTGGTTATAAATATATTCTATAAGAACATTGTAATTGATGAAAAAACGACGTTTGTTGATAATCAAGGAGTTAAGGGGACATTATTTTTATCCTAGTACAACTTAGGTACGCTTTAATTTAGTACAACTCACTTTAATAAAAGTGGTACATATTTCGAGTCATGTCTCGAAATAAGAACCGTTCATTATAGACATAGAAAACGGAGACAATTGTTTGTGATTATTTCACGGTAACTATCAAAAACATCAAAATCATAATCCAGATGAGGTTATAACTTATAAGAAGCAATTAGTTCAGAAATTCAACATGAACCATTTTTGGGCAAGTTCCGTGTTGTCGCACAGTTCTATATTTTCGAACACCTAAAAATATCTATATAATAATCATTATTTGACTTTTATTTCAATTGGTAATCATGATACCAATTAGAATAGAAGTTAAATAATATTGATTATATTTTCTTTTCGGATGTGTCTGAAAAAGTAGAACCAACCAATAACTTGGAACTTAGTACCTTGCTACCAAAAAAATTTCACAGGCATAAAATTGCTGTTTGTTCAATGTAACACAATAATTATAGAAATCTAAGTATCTATTAATTACTCACCTATAATGGGTGTCCGGAAAACTGCCAGGCGGAAAACTAGCAGGCGGAAAACTGCCAAAGCGGAAAATTGCCTGGCGGAAAACTGCCAGTAACTTAATGGAAATATATATATTTTTTGACTTTAAGAGAAATTATTTAGTTATAACCACATTCTAAGAACATTTTGATTTATAAAAAACGGCGTTAGTCCTTCGTTAAGGGAGTAAGGGAAGTTGATTTTTACAGTTATTACTATATAAATATTGGATTACTCAATATTCAAAGGAAAATAATATTTCAACAAAGCTATAGAGCAGGAGCCCAGGAGGGTCAGCCTAGCTGAAAAAGTTACCGATTATAAATAGTATCACAATATTTCGCACCAATTGCCGACCTAGGATCTGTACGTCTGCCGGGTCTCACCTGGTGGGTGCGGTCATGGGCGGGGTTTTATTTTTTAATGGTAGTCAAAACTAAGCTAGATTAGCTGAAAAGGTTACCACTTGAAACTAATTGCAAAATGTCCAGCATAACCCCATGTGACATTTATTAAGCCATATGTGTAAACCATATTATTGATAAAATAATAATTTTTATCACGAAGATTTATGTTACTGTTCTAAGTAAAATAATTACTGTATTTAATAATAAATAGTAGACTAAATCTACATGGCGTCATGCTATTTATGTTTTTGGATAAAAAACTACCTATAATTTAAAGTAAATTAAAGTGTTACTTTGAGCTGCACCCACAAATTCTTTAGACAATTTAATATTTTTAAAATGTTATCTAAAGAACTCTTCCTAGTCTATATAGTGTATACTAATAAGTTATTAGGTACTATTATTTTTTTGAATAAAATATACTTTTTAAATTTCAGGGAACCTAGTCATAATTTAACGAAGGTCTTTTATATCATCTCTGAAATTAAAAAAGCTTATTTTATTAAAAATTAAATAATAACCGATTAGTACTTTAAACGAATTACTTTGATAACTCATTTAATAAAAATAATGAATTAAGACACTGTACTGTGTATAGCTAGCCATCTATAAATTTTGTACATACCTAGTAGTGAGTAATTAGTTTCAAGTGGTTACCTTTTCAGCTAATCTAGCTTTGTTTTGACAACCATTAAAACCCCCCCTATGACCGCACTCACCAGGTGAGTCCCGGCAGACGTACAGATCCTAGGTAGGCAATTGGTGCGAAATATTGTGATACTATTTAAGATCGGTAACTTTTTCAGCTAGGCTGACCCCCCTGGGCTCCCGGTCTACAACTTTATTAAACACACAGTTATTCAAACTTCAGTAAACATAAGGAAGTTATAATTACCATTTTTAACTTATTTGCTATGTCATATATATTTTAAAAACATGTTTAGTTACGTATATAGTCACTAATTGTTTTTAATTTTCTATTGATGTCAGCAATATAGACTTTGGTTCAAAATAAAACGTTATTCCCAGCATACAGATTTGTGATTACTTGCTAACTAAGTAGGGTTGTGACAATATGCGTTTAAAATCATATATCCTGAAAATATTGAAGACGGATTGAATTAAAGACTATTGGATCGTTCTAAATCAGAGCTATATAGTATTCGATACTATTTCATATAGTTTCATCAATGATATTCTGAAGATCTATGATTTTAAGTGCATATGGTAACAACCCTACTAATTAGATATTCTCACAATAAAATAATTTTAAATTATACACTAAATTAATATTATGAGGTTATTTAAACTCTGCGTTGAAGGTTTTTTCAGATATCAAGCTTTCGAATAGAAAGATTTCTATTCATCATCAGGAGAAGGGTGGAAAAACCTGGACCTGACAATTAATTTTATGACCAATGGTTGTATGTTGGATACCGTCTTTCTATTTAAGCTATATATCCTAAAGTTTATTAATATTAATTAACAATCTATTTAGTATTGAGATATGAGACAAAAAATTAGAAAATTTGTTACTAACTTAGCTAATGCTTACTACATTAATTCTCTAGAATATTTTTACTTTCTATATATCTGTTACAAAATCAAGTGTGTTTTATCTCCTTGTTTCAATGTATGTTCTCTATTCATATTTATCTTCTCTATTCCTTTACATTATTTGTTGCTATACGTGTGTCCTCTTGATCCATATGTGTGTCCTATGGATCTTAAGTGTGTCTTGTTGATCAGAAGTGTGTCCTGTAGATCTTATGTGTGTCCTGTTAATCCTAAGAGTTTCCTGTAGATCTTAAGTGGGTCCTATTGATCCTAAATGTGTCCTATTGATCCTAAGTGTGTCCTGTTGATCTTATGTGTGTCTTGTTGATCCTAAGAGTTTCCTGTAGATCTTAAGTGGGTCCTATTGATCCTAAGTGTGTCCTATTGATCCTAAGTGTGTCCTATTGATCCAAAGTGTGTCCTATTGATCCTAAGTGTGTCCTATTGATCCTAAGTGTGTCCTGTTGATACTATGGGTGTCCTGTTGATCCTAAGTGTGTCCTGATGATCATAAGTGTGTCCTGATGATCCTAAGTGTGTCCTGATGATCCTAAGTGTGTCCTGATGATCCTAAGTGTGTCCTGATGATCCTAAGTGTGTCCTGATGATCCTAAGTGTGTCCTGATGATCCTAAGAGTGTCCTGACGATCCTAAGAGTGTCCTGATGATCCTGAGTGTGTCCTGATGATCCTGAGTGTTTCCAAGCAACCACAATGATTGGCCCCATGTGGGTACTACGTGGTACGCCCACCTGAAAAGAGGTGGGAAAACCATGTGGGATCTATGTGGGCATTTGGACACTGGTTCTGTGTGGTGACAATATTGGGTAGCCATGTTAAATCTACGTGGGCCCCACCTGTTTTCAACATGACTACATGGTATTTCAACGTGGGTACTAGGTGGAACCAACATGGGTATCATGTTTTCCCCAATCCTATTAAAATTTAGAATTAATTAATATCGTGAAAATTTTCTTTCTTATGGATCATTATTCATTATAAATTAATATTGATTAACACTCCTACCAAAAAAAGAATAATTGATACGAACTGATTTTAGAGATGAATATTTAATTTTTAAATGTATTTATAAACAAAACAAAATTTCTAGTTATTTAAAAATATCACAGTCTTCATTATCTATCAAGTTAAGTTATATAAAAAAATAAAAGAAACCATACAGCTTTAAGTTATAACAATAAAATGAAAAAGTAATAAGGAGCCTTGTAGTATTGACATCTTCGGATCCAAATACCATATTGCTTATGTTAAAGAGAAAATAAATACAAGTGACTGGAAAGTAGTTTCATGAACAAATACCCCTTCTCTTCCATTCACCAGACAGCTTCAGGATAGAGCCCCGCAAAGCTTATTAAAACAATTAATTAATTTAGTAGGTGTTTAACGTCTGCTTCGGAACCAAATGCCATATCGCTGACGTCAAAAGGAAATTAAATACAAGGGACTGGAAGAAGCAGTCATAGAGGAAAGTGGCTCCATGAACATAGTCTCTTACCACCGTCGGTGACAATGCTCATGGATGCAGAAAAGCTATTCCATGAATACAGTCAATTATCAAGGAATGAATGTGACGAAAAGAGACAAGCACCAGTGACAGCATTCACTGGCAGAAGTGGAAAATAAAGAGGTGACAGTAAATGAATCCTACGAGCCTACCTAACACAATTATTTAAATCTCGTGGTTGAAGAACATAACCCTAGTGCTATCATCTCAAACTGCATGTAGCGTTGAAAAAGGATTATCATGGTGAAAATGAAAAAAAAATACTATTGATAATCCAAATTACAACAGTTCGGATCACAAGGGACATCTAGTTCTTTCTTCTCCTCTTCCTGTCCTTCGCTCCACCAGACTGCAGTATAGATCTCTGAAGTTGTGCATCCATTGTCCCATAAGATGTCCGTCTCACAGTATCTGGAATAGAAATTGGCTTAGCTATTATTGAGCAAAAATTAGTGATGTAACAGCTACAAATATATAGCATTGGATATAATAAAAAATCGAATATACTTTAACCTTATTATTACCTAGTTAAAAAAACTAATGCTCTGAAATTGAAATAAGGTAGCTATATATCCATAGATTATTGCATTCATATTAGAAGTAGCTTTTGAATATTTGGCATCAAGTAACCATGAAAAATTGGTGTCTGAATATATATTACTAAAAAAACTGAGAGATTGAACTTTGTCTTTGATTTCAATTATATTTTTCAGTTATTGCTTATTAACTAGCTAGATATTATTAATGAATCATTCATAAGATTATAACTGCTATAATACTCACCTAGCTTTTTCAATGAAGACTGTACTGTTTATGCTTCCTTGAAAAGATTTTTGAAATGCAGCAATTTTGAATTTTTCTGATGTAGGTATATCAGTGCAGTGAACCCAATTTGCTATTAACATCACCGTTCGTCATTTAAGGGTAGAAGAGCTGCACTGAAGAAACTCTGAAGCATCTTGACACTGAAAAAGAGGAGTAATGTTATTACAATTTACAATATTGCATAAGCTGTAGCTTTATTATTATTAAATAATATTAACAATACCTATTATATAAATTCAATAAATTTTAAACTGATACCAGAAGTGAGTCAATTAGGATCTAATTCCCACTCAAATTACAAAATCAAAAAACGTATAAACATGAATTTCCATAGCTAGCTACCTTGTTATTACTTATTAGGGCATGTTACGAATAATTAGTCAGTTCCACATCTTCGATCATAAGAAAAAACTATTATGTAATGACTAATTATGTAGGTAGGTAGCCTATCTACATTTTTATATTAGCTAATAGGTATCAATAATACCTAGGTATAACACCACGACACATTAATTAATATAAAAATCAAATAATAGCCTAATTATTATACCTAGATACTACCTAGGTACCTACCTAGCTAGGTACCTAGTTAGTTTTTTCATATGATCGAAGATGTGGAACTGACCGATAATTCGTAACTTACCCGAGGCCGAGTACCAAGATAAATACTACTTAGCCTAGGGCCTAGACTAAAGCAATATTGCAAATTTTGCACAAAAAAAATGTAAGAGAGTAAATTTAATAATCTTCACGTGACTATTGCTAGGCCTACATTTATTTTCTTACTATTTATTAGGATACTATATTATCAGAGATCATGTGCCCGTGCACACTGCATATGATCAGCTAGGTACTATCACGGAAAAGAGTATCCGTCAGCTGTTGTAGTATGCTATTTTAGCAGTTTTGACCTTTCTTATTTTTTGCATGTGGCATTTTAGATAGTATTCCTCCGCGTTCAAAAATCCCCCAATAAGGAGGAGCCTATTACTGGGGTAAAATACTAGGGTAATTGGGTGAAATGGGGGATTAGATATGTGTATCTAGAGGAGGGACGGGGGGGGGGGGTCATTCATATCGATTTCTGACAGGTGATTAGATATTATTTTTGTATTATTTAAATTAAAGTATAAACATATAGTTTCATTTGTATCATCCATGCAATGTTCATTTTGTAATGAATACATGTATTTTTTTATAATTTGAAATGCATATTTATAATTTTGAAATTTTCCATTCAATTAACCTTGGTATATATTTCGTACGAGTTACTCTTGTATGTTTTTATGCAATTTACTTTTGACCAATTGTCGTTCTAATATTGAAACTAATAACTATTCGAATTTGAGGTAAAAGTAGATTTCTAGCTTTAGCTTTATCAAATCTCATTAATTCCAAAAATATTATTTATGACAACCATTCACACAAATTAAACTAATCCTCTTCAAATATGATTTTAAATAACTTCGCTTCTTTTACACCTTTAAATTATTTGTTCTCCTATAAGCTATATTATTAAAACTATAATACACGTTTTCAACTTTGTGGTAAATGTCTATAGTTTAATTTTTAGTTTTGTCAAATCTTATTCCACGAATATTTTATATTATAATCATTCACACAAGAGCATTTAATCGTCTAATGATATGATTTTTAATAGCTTCGCATTTTTTTCACATTTAAATAATTTGCTGGACGGGATATAACCAGTCTCGGTTATAATCCGGAGATTTTCTGCATTCAGAATTTCAATAAATTAATAGTGGTGACTAATTTAGTCGATAAGACAAGTTTCTCTTCTTTTTCGAAGTCCTTTATGTGTATTATCTTTTTTAATTCATTCACTATATTGGCCAAATGAGGAAGTTATTAAAATTTGTGTTTTTAAAATGATAATAAATTAATAATTCATCTTACGTCTTAATTTAATGACAACAATCATTAAGTTGCTGACAAGCATTTTTCTCTATTTTCATCAACTTATAAATAAGTAATTAGTAATTACCTATACGGCTATACCGATACTTTTTATCTTTTATTGAAGTTATTTAATTGAAAAATTCTTTTAGGCTAAAGAATAAAATAAAGCTATGACTAAGTTGTAACTTAATCTATTTAGTTTAGATTTTAAATGCAGTAATTTAATGGATTTTTTTATCATCAAGTGAACTGATTCTTTTCAGTTAAAATTTTTTATATTAAATTAAAATGCTTGCACGACCAATTGACAAGCAGTGATATAGTGAACTAAAAATAACTGAAGTGATCATAATTTTTCTTCTCAATAAATGTCACATCGCCAACGTTGACAATAAAATAAGTTACAAAGTTCTATGAGATGAACCAAAAGAAATTTCTCCAAGAACTGAACGAAGGTAGCCTACTGCAGTTTTGGTGCTTAATTTGTGACATCGGAGTGAAACTGGGATTCATGACAACTGTCAACTAAGGCTTTCAACTTGCAAGTTCTATCTCTTATCATACAATATTAGTTTTTTACTTAAAAAATAAGAAATAAAGGATCAATAATAGAAAATGGATAATTATTTTATATTTATAAAAAATAGTGTTTTACAAAAGTTGAAGATAACAATTAAATTAGGTAAAAATTTAAAAAACTACTACACGACTAAATACACTTGCAGGTTATTTTAAAGTAAAAACTACCCGATACATTTTTTACTAAAATAAAGGATTTCTGATTAGTACTAGTTTACATGAAGTATCAATCTTAGAACAATTTTTAAAAGCTTAGGGTTGAATGATTAACATGAACTTACAATATACAATTAATTCTATATTTACCTAAGATTAAAGTTCTTCAAACGCATAACAATAAATAAAATACACAAATTAGTTCGGTATTTAATGCACTTCCTTTTCACGGAAAAATGTCATTGAAAATCTAAAAAGTAACAAGCATGAATAAATGGATATCACAGGGAATGAGACCAGACTTCCTGGGAATGATGAGAACTCATCTGATAGTGATTAGTACTGTCCTGATGAGAACTACACTGATAGTGATTAGTACTGTCCTGATGAGAACTACACAGATAGTGATTAGTACTGTCCTGATGAGAACTACACTGATAGTGATTAGTACTGTCCTGATGAGAACTACACTGATAGTGATTAGTACTGTCCTGATGAGAACTACACTGATAGTGATTAGTACTGTCCTGATGAGAACTACACCGACAGTGATTAGTACTGTCCTGATGAGAACTACACTGATAGTGATTAGTACTGTCCTGATGAGAACTTCACTGATAGTGATTAGTACTGTCCTGATGAGAACTACACTGATAGTGATTAGTACTGTCCTGATGAGAACTTCACTGATAGTGATTAGTACTGTCCTGATGAGAACTACACTGATAGTGATTAGTACTGCACCGATGAGAACTGCACCGATGAGAACTGCACTGATGAGAACTGCACTGGTGCGAACTGCACTGATGAGAACTGCACTGATGAGAACTGCACTGATGAGAACTGCAGTGGTGCGAAGTTATTTGAATCTGAAAATGTTTACAAACAAATTGATTAAAAAATCTCTGATATTGACTTAGAATTACGCTACAAACAATTATTAACAAGATAAAATAAATTGAATAGATTTTATTTTAATCTCCTATAATATTTTTTTATTACACTAGGGGTTTAACGTCGTGCTTCAGTCATATCGTGACTATTTCGCTGACGTAAAAGGAAATTAAATACAAGGGACTAGAAGAAGCAGTCAGAAAGGAAAGTGGCTCCATGAACAAAGGCACTTACCACCGTTGGTGACAATGCTCATGGATGCAGAAAAGCTACTCCGTGAATGCAGTCACTTACCAAGGAATGTGACGAAACGGGACGCAAGCACCGGTGGCTGCCCTCACGGATGGAAAAGGAAAATGAAGAGGTGATAGTAAATGAAGCCTACGAACCTACCTAACAAAAAAATCTAAGACCTCGTAGTTGAAGAGCATAACATTAGCGCTATTCTACAAAATCCTGAACAATGTGTATTCGAAGCACATTTGGTTATGTTAAAAGAATCCACATTCGAGTGGCAAGGAAGAAACAAGATTTGATAGAAAACAAGATTAATGGAAAGTAGAACACAGATAGATTGAAATCCTTACTGCGATCAGAGTGTGTTTCGAATTTTAAAAATCAAACTTACAAAATATTTACCCAAAGGACCAAAAAGAGTGGCACCTCGATCTAATATTTTTATTTTTCTTTATGTTGATGAATTAAGAGGATATACCGCAAACGATGGAAAGAAAAGGATAATTTAAAATTAGTGAAGAAAAGACAACAAAGTTATTTTTGGAAATTGCAAGATAAGGTTGAATAGATGTTTAGCATTAGAAACGTGGTTTTATAGAAACACTACATTTATCTTCTATTACTCGAGACTAACTGTTAGATAAAGTCTAATTCCAATCCGTAGAATACTTACTACAATTAATGCTACAAAGGACTATATTACAAACTAATTGGAAAAAAGTCTAATTAATTTAAACGAAACTAAAGACCTCTACAAAAGAGATAATTGAATTTTACTAATTTCTTGTAATTAAATATTGGTCATTTTTTTAAACAAGATTATAGCTTTATGGAAACAGAAATTGTACTGAAAAAGGGTAATACATATTTGTTTCAAAAATGGAAGGAAGTATTTAATTTTATTCGATTTGTTGTCAAAGGAGATGCAAAGAACGAAACTGTAAAATAGAAAAAATGAAAGTCAATAAGTTGAAAATACTGAACAATGTCACTAAACTACTTAATTTTATTTAAATGTTCAAATATGAATGTCACAAGACTAATGAAATATTGTAGAAACTCTCATTTTAGCGGCAAGTTACATGTTGAAGTAATCTAGGATATTGTATAAATTAAGCTATTCGTATTATCAGTAAATTTTAAGAGTTTAAACGTTGTTTTAGTTTAATGATTTAATGAGTCAAGAATTCCAAACTGGAGTATAAACAAAAAGCTACAGTTAAAAAAAATTAGTTGATACAACTATAATGAACTATTTTCTTTAGAACCACCATTATACTCTCTCAACAGATGTTAAAAAAGTTGTATACAAGTAACTATATAAGAGTTTAATTAATTATTACCAGTACTCTGAATATTTGCAAATTTTAATACTAGCAAAATAAATAACCGTTTATCACCTTGGAGTGGATATGATCAGTCAGTATTTAAGAATTCAGTATTTCAGAAACTAAAGAAACCATAAGTTGTGTATTTACAATTACCAATTGTAAAGTATTTGGACGAAATAATTTACAATTGCCAATCAATTTAATTGAAAGTTTTTAGGCCATATCGTTGATATTGAAAAGAAATTGAATATATATGGGGGCTTGAAGTAACAGTTATAAAGGAAAGAGACTCCATGAAAGAATAATCTACTACCAGTCGGAGACAACGCTCATGGATGCAAAAAAAAAAATCCATGACTGCAGTCACTTACCAAGGAATGTGATGAAAAGAGTCACCAACACCGGTGGCAGCACTCACAGATGGAAAAGGAAAATGAAGAGGTGATAATAAATGAAGCCTACCGGACACAAAAAAAAACATACGAGTTATCCTCAGAAACTACAATTAGCCACAAAAAATGATAAGCCTGAAGCTGTTGTGCCTTCTCTTATATTCACCTGAACAGATTGAGGATACAGCCACTGGGGGCTTTGCAATTAGCCTACTATATTATATCTTTAAACAATTTTCATACACTTTTTAAATTATATATTTATGAAACATAACTGATACGAATAACTTTGCTAATTCTATCAGTTATCACTGAACTAATAGGAATTTGTCCTTACCAATTGAGAATAGGGAGATTTGCACTGCTGTCGTTCGATTCTTCCGCTTTCTTGTGAGAAGTGATCTGGTCATAGGTAGTGGTCTTTAGAGTTCCACATAGCGAATGCTCGCTCTACCCATTGAACTGGAAACAAATTTTAATAATATAAATTAGTATATAAGTTATTGTTATTGACTAGGTTTGATGCGAATATAATGGTTTCGAGATTTCGTTAATCGGAAAATAAATAGAAAAGACCTTAATATAGATCTAGCAGTTAGATTAGAAAGAGACGCCGTGATTGGAATGAAAGAGACTCGTCAATGGAATGTTACGGAATGAGAATCTAGTAATCGCAGAAGTAAGAGGAAAATGAACAAACAGGGTGCAAAAACATATTGCAAATTATATTAATAAACAATCTAAGACTACATTGTTATCCCTATCTAGTGCTATTCTACAAAACAGTGAATTTCAATGAAACAAAAAGGAAAAAAACTTGGTCATCATCAAATTTGCAACTGTTCGTATCGAAAAATTCTCTGCCTCTTTCTTCAATTCATGACTGTTACATAGTGACATTCGTTGAAAACTCTCATAAATGCAACATGAATATCTTACATATTTACTCTTATGAATTTAAGATAGTTTTTTTTAGTATAAAGTTATTAATAAATAATCTCTGTTAATTTAAGTAGGGGCTTAACGTTTTCTTTGGATCCAAAGGCCATATCGCTGACAATGAAATTAAATGCAAGGGACTGGAAGAAGCAGTATGAAAGGAAAGTGGCTCCATGAACAAAGTCACCTACAACCGTCGGTGACAATGCTCATGAATACTAAAGAGCTACTCCGAGAATGCATTCACTTAAAACGAATAAAAAAGGACCCAATTTAAGGTCCGGAGGCTACACTCACGGATGGAAGATTAAAATGAAAAGGGGATAGTAAATTAAGCCTACAAGCCTAATAAACCTAAAAGTCGAAGACCTTGTATTTTGAAAGCATAAACCTAGTGCTATCCTTTAAAACTACAAGTGGCGTAAAAAGATAAACATAATAAGAATGAAAAAAGACAATTATTAATCCAATTAACAACAGTTCGAGGCCAAAGAGAACCCTCTTCTATTAAATCCACCACAAACAGCTTCATGATAGGGTCACGCAGGTAAATTGCGGCCCACTTACTAACTGCGGCCTTTAACAACTGAAACATCATAGCTTCAAAACACACGTCAAAACTTAAATTAATAAGTTATAGCATTCACTGTGCTTCTTTTGATAGCTATGCAACATTTTAATGTAATTTTGATTCAAAATGTTTTAAAGACTCTCTTGAGAGGGCTGCAATAAAAAATTAAGGGCCGCAATTTACCTGCGTGACCCTAGAGCTCATGCAGACTTATAAATTCTTTGATACACAGAAAGAAAGAAATTTCTTAAGAGTTACCTGCACAAAATAAAAACGAGAATTTGGTAGTAGAATTAGAAGATAAAAATTATGGGAAAAATAAATTAGGTGAATATACGTAATTACATTTACCGTTTAACACTAAACTTGAGCATCCAGCTGTTCCGAAAATTATTCTTAGGTTTTCCCTTTTTTTAAAGTGCATAAATATGGTTATATCTATAGGTATTGTGAGACTAAAACCTAAAAAGATTTAAATTTAAAGGTATTTATAAATACAGAAAGAACAATTTAAACAAAAAGTATATACTACAGTCTACATTATAGAACTATGACGTAAACCGGCGGCTATTTACGAATGGAAGAATCATATGCATAATAGAACATTTAATAAAGTATATACCTACCTAAAATCTAGAAGTCTGGAGGGTAAAATAACAAAATAAAATGTGGTTATAAGCTACAGCTCTAGGTGTTTTTTTTCTTTCTATTCCATGTCTACAGATCGTATTCAAAGGAATTTAGGCACAATAATATAAAGTAGAATTCCGTATTTTTTACAGAGTAATGTAAAGAAGTGCATAAAATCTAATTTTGCTATTTCGTAAACTGTTCCAAATCTCGACATTTTGCAGGTTTGGATACCTATGAAAAATGGTTCCACTCACTAACTATAGAAAAAATTCTGAAGTTCGGTATTATTTCAAAGTTCAGAAGTAAAGATACAAAAGTTTTGGAAGCACACATTTTGGTAATAAATTGTAAATTCCATCAGCAATTTTAAGAAAATCTGTGAAATATTGATAAATTTATAATTCGAAATGAAATCAAGAACAGAAACACTTGATATTGAGCTGGACTTAGTCTCAGCTATCAGCAAAAAGCAAAAAATCAACTGGTAAATATATTTAGAGTTCATATACAAGAAGAAAACAACTAGCTCAGAAATGTGATCAGTCTTTCGAATATCTCAATTTCAAGGATTAAGCTGCCTAAAAATGATAGCATTAACAATTTTTCACTGAGTTAAAAAATATAGCTTAAAATTTTGAATTTAGAACTTAGAAAATAAAAGCGAAAAAAATTAATTTACAAATGTATAAGTAAAAGATATAGTTCCATATGAGCATGACAATAAAAAATAGAGTCCTCAGCTAGAAAGACTGAAGAATAACTTATCCAGGCTAAAGTGAAATTATCTAAAGAAAGACTAATTTTCGATCTGCCTAAAACACAAGTTTTTAAATAGAGAGAGTGAAATTTGATGACTTTTCACCATGACGGATGAAGACGAAATGTCCCGCACTGCATTAAAAAGAATCGAAATTTCTTACATGCGGGGGTAAAATGAGAATTTGGGGTAGCGTACGATAATCCGTGGTACAGTCGGAACTAGATTATTCATGCGCGCCTCAGCAATTGGACGGATACACTTTTCCGCGATAGTACCTACCTACCTAGTTTAGAAAAAAAGAAAGAGAGATTTAAATAAACTATTTAATTTGATGAGAAGATAGGAAGGTCATTATATACTTACAGTTAATGATGATAATAGAGTAGGTAGCGCTGTCACAATAGGAATCATCTCTAGTTAGGTAGTCTGTGTAATATTCAATAATGCTGCAATAAACTTCTGATCGGAAGCAGCCACAGGAAGCCATCTAGCGGAAAACTTCCTTGTTCAAAATGGTGGCGGGTGCACTATTTGAAAGTAATGTCTTGACTATTCTACCTATTTTCAATAGCATTGAATGTACGTAGATACTATAATGATTTTGTTCAACAAATAGGTTAATTGTTTTCTCCATATTTGACGATAGCAGCGAACAATTCCGATTAATAAATTGCACAAAACCTCACTCAACCTCGCACTGTGATTCACATAACTGAACTGTTGACTTGAGCATTTACAAAATTACTGATTATTTGACAGAAACGAATCGTGCGTTTTGTGTGCGTGACGTCATCAAGGCAGTAGTATTAAATAGAAAATTAAGGACTTTTGAGATTAAATAATCAATCAAATCTATTATTGCTTTCATATAAAGGCAATAAATTGAAACTATTAAAATTATACACCTTTTAGTTGCTTTAAATTTGACTTTCGAGTGTTGCTCTGATGACGTCACGCACACTGTGATTCGTTAAGGCATTCCGTTAAGGCATTCGTTAAGGCATATGTAGCTAATCTCGCGCGGGGTTTAAATATAGTTTACAAGATATAAAAAGATGATTAAAACTTTTAGACTTTGATCATTTCATATAGAAAGTTTATCATAGTTGATTATAACCATTATCCCTTCGCTAGAATAATTTTAATATATTTTCTTTAATTTGTTTATATATTTAAGTTCAGTACATTTAGCCCTAACACCCTTACAAGTCTAGGTAGCAATAATTATAATTATAAATCTAAAAGATTTGATTAATGTTGATTGTTGGCTTATCATAATGAAATTTTGATATAAGGCTAATATAATTATTATCTATTTTTCTGAAAATATCAGTGAATATCCATGTATTGTAAATATTCATGTGCACAATATGATAGATTATAAAATTTATAATTAAAATCATACCTAGGTAGTTTTGAATATGAAATTGTACATTCATTGATAATTTTGTTGAAAAGATTCATACATTAGTATGAGAAAAAAGATATTCATCCCAATTATCTATATTAAATTTTGTTCACTAATAATATTTCAATGATACAAATTGATTGAGGAACAAAACATAAAAAACAGTAGGGTTCACACACAAGCTCTTGTATAAATTCCGCAATACGCGAGACCTAGCTATTCGACAATACCTAGTATAATTTATTATAACATGAATATAACAAAATAACGACAAGTATTGCATTTCCTACAATATATTAATTCATATTACAGCAAGAAGTAAGTAACAAATAATTTCAATAATTTGAAATATAAATATAAGTATATTGTATAATATAAATATAAGATGGAAATTATATGGTCATTTATTCTATTTTGATTGAAATATTAAATATAAAACAATTATGAAAATATATATTAACCACAGAAACGTCACATAGTTACCATGTTGGTACGACATTGAAATTCAACCTTATGGGGCTGTCACATCTCCCCCACGTGGGTGCTACCTGACATTTCGACTGAAGGAAAAGACACATTGGGCCCATGTAGTGCCCATATTGTTTTACCATATGCCATGTTCAACCCACTAACCCATGTAGTGCCCACATGGGGCCAACATAGACTGGTTGCTTGGGAAGTACGTCCTGATGATCCTATTTCTATCTGACTATAGAGGCGCGATTGAAAACGGACAACCTCTATGGTTATGTACCTATTTCTATATGGGTGTAGAGGCGCGATTGAAAACGGACAACCTCTATAGTTAAGTACCTATTTCTATATGACTGTAGAGGCGCGATTGAAAACGGACAACCTCTATAGTTATGTACCTATTTCTATATGGTTGTAGAGGCGCGATTGAAAACGGACAACCTCTATAGATATGTACCTATTTCTATATGGTTGTAGAGGCGCGATTGAAAACGGACAACCTCTATAGTTATGTACCTATTTCTATATGGTTGTAGAGGCGCGATTGAAAACGGACAACCTCTATAGTTATGTACCTATTTCTATATGGTTGTAGAGGCGCGATTGAAAATGGACAACCTCTATAGTTAAGTACCTATTTCTATCTGACTGTAGAGGCGCGATTGAAAACAGACAACCTCTAAAGTTATGTACCTATTTCTATCTGATTGTAGAGGCGCGATTGAAAACGGACAACCTCTATAGTTATGTACCTATTTCTATATGACTGTAGAGGCGCGATTGAAAACGGACAACCTCTACTGTTATGTACCTATTTCTATCTGATTGTAGAGGCGCGATTGAAAACAGACAACCTCTATGGTTATGTACCTATTTCTATCTGACTGTAGAGGCGCGATTGAAAACGGTCAACCTCTATGGTTGTGTATTTATTCCCTTCAAACTATAGAGGCGCGATTGAAAACGGTCAACCTCTATAGTTAAGTACCTATTTCTATATGACTTTAGAGGCGCGATTGAAAACGGACAACCTCTATAATTATGTACCTATTTCTATCTTAGTATAGAGGAGCGATTGAAAACGGTCAACCTCTATAGTTATGTACCTATTTCTATAAGACTGTAGAGGCGCGATTGAAAACGGACAACCTCTATAGTTATGTATCTATTTCTTTCAAATTCTTTTTTTTTTTAATATATTTAATTATTATTTTATTTTCATTTCTAAGATCCATTAGTTCACACATTTTCCTTTTTCAATTTATTCTATCTTGGTTCTGAGTTTCATGTTGATCTAACGTGTTTCTATGTTTGAGAAATCAGTATTTGCATTTATTAATTATAGGAATTAATGAGGGTGTTACATCACAAGCTCTATTGATTGAATTTTGATGATGCAGTGTATAAAATGATTCTAATCTTCTACGTTGCCAAACATTTTGATTTTGTTGTAAAACTCTCGTTTCAGTAAATTTGAAAGTATGTCCAGTGTCTCGTGAGTGTTGGTAAACCTGGCTATTCTCTTTTCCAATCCTAACATATTTTATATGTTCATCTATTCTTGTTTGCAAGTTTCTTCCTGTTTTCCTCAGGCAAGTGGTTTTACCAAAGGGTGACCGGACAATTCGCCGCCAAAACAACTCGCTGTGTAATTTATGATTTACAGCCATATACACCATTTATTTATAAAAAATATTTTAAATATAAGCTGCGTGTTGTAAATTAATCATCAAATTTTCTTAGCAGTATTTGAAAATGTTTTCTTTTTCATTATGAGAACTATGAGTAAAGCCCATCATATGAGTAAGAGTGATGAACTGCAACATACTGGGCGCCAACTCATTGAGTAACAATAACAACAAAAACAACATGGGGGTGAACGGGGGGGGGGGGGGGGGGCTAATGATTAACATAATTAATTAAGTAAATGTTAAATCAACTCATATGTAAGTTCAATATTTATTACATTTTCATTCTCCATGTTAATAACACAACACCTTCAATATGCAATCCAATTCGATCGAGTGAAATTGTCAGAGAATTAGGTAGGTAATAACAGTTTAATAATCATAGATGTTGGGTTGCATATTATAAATATTTCACAAATATCGATCGAAGTGGTTTTATAATGAGAACAATCGAATATTAAGCTTAATCACAAAAGGATCTAATTTGACACTAAACTCTTTTATGAACTGATAATGTACAGGTGCGTTGTGTAAACAAGGAAATTTTAAACTGTCCCTCACTTCTCTTAGTATTTTCTATGAAAGGTTTGAGTTTTAAATTCCTATATTATATTTTATTTGTCTTTAATATTTATATTATAATGTAATGTGCAAATTTTTCTAATAAACTAGTCTGCATTTACTATTATTATTGTTTTGTATACTACTTGAAAATGAATGTCCCTTAACGAAGGGCAAACGTTTTTTTTATAAATTAAATGTTATTAGTGACTAAAGTCATTAAATTCCCATTAAGTGACTGGCAGTTTTCCGCTCTGGAAGTTTTCCGCCTGGCAGTTTTCCGTGTACCCCTATACTGAGTTAAAACCTTTAATAAATTTACTACTTAAACTGCATCGCAGTCACAATGAACACTGTTTATTAATAGGCTTATTATCTTATATAGAACCCTTGCTCTAAAAAAATTCTTTCATTATAACTCATAGAAAATAAGATATATAATCAAGGAGTGACAATTGTAAATTTCTCGTTACTTTTACTCGCTTTAGTTACCGTTTGGTAATTAAACTGAGTTGTGATTTGGTAATTAAAGCGGGGGATGCCTGTATACAAAACATAAATAATATTTAAATGTAAACAAATATATATAGCCTTTCAGAAAAATATTTCAAATCATTATTAAATAAATCTTTGATGTAGTTACTTCTGTAAAAAAGAAGGGCCTCTTACTCCTTATCGAAGGGCTAACCCATTTTATATAAATGAAAATGTTCTGAGAATGTTTTTATAACGAAATAATATTTCAGAAAAGTGAAAATTACATAAATTGCCCCTAAGTGACTGGCAGTTCTTCGCGTCGGCAGTTTTCCGAACACCAATTTTTATTACTCCATTCATCAGAGCTAAGGTTACTGATTACAAAACTGCAAAAACCATTTCAAATTTGGTTTTATATTTCTTTATCATAATATGTAATTTAAGTTATTCCTGTGATTCTGCTTCTACTCGCAGAATTTCAAGCTATGAAAAAGAATCCAATATCTCTGAAAAATTCAAAACTATAATAAAGCATTTAGACATGTTACAAATGGCTACCTATACCGTTATCAAATACTTGATCTATTTCTTTTCTGTTAACTGTGGTATGTTATATAACCTTTGCTCTACAAATTTAAAACATTTTAGAGAAATTTCAATTTAGAGTGGAGAGGACCATTAAGATATTATTGCTGTAATCCAATTCAATGAAAACTGATAACTAACTTCTCTTTCTTTTTAACCTAAAGGCTTATACGCGGGTCCTCTTTGCATCGACAATGAGTTCTTCGCAAACTGCGAGCTGGTTGTACGGGCCCACTACTGCACCAACGGATACTACACAATATACTGCTGCCGGTCTTGTACATTGTCTGGACAACTGCCACTTGTTGGTCCCCATTTGAAACAAATCAAAAGTTCCGCTAGTAACTCTACAGATATCACAGTCGAAGGTGGGAGTCTTTTATATATTAGTACTCATCCCAGAGCCTATTGATTTGAATTATTATCGAGCAATATGAACCTATCAAAAAAATCTTTTAAATTTAATGTAAAAAATAACTCACTGTGAGACATTAGGATGGTATCGCTGGGGGTAAGTTCCTCGGCATCCCTTAACCACACGACAGTGGGTAGAGGTTGTCCCACTACTTCACAGGAAAAACTCATATTGTTATTCTACAGTGATTTGGCTAGACTCCGCTCTTTCAGCCCCCTAAGGCTTCTCCCGAAGAGAAGAAAGTTATCAATTTGTTTCTTCAGCATCAGATTAGTGTTTCGTATTATTAGGAAACAGTTAAAACTATTTACTGAACCAAATTTTATGCAATTTTCAGTTAAATAATTATAAATTTTAGATTTACTAGCTGTATTATGTAATAAACTCATTTTTCCCCAGAGCCTGAAGAGGATCTTTAAAATCAGTTAGGCTACAGTAGTTTAATTGTTTCAGCTATAAAGATTGACTCTGTTTGCCACAGCTTCTGTCAATGTATTCACACTGTCACTCATTGACGCGAGACTTGAAGACTCAGGAGAATACACTTGCACAGCTAGGAACGTGCACGGCAATGCCACCAGCTCTATTGACGTCAAATTCGAAGGTGGGAGTTTTTATAAATATGTTTACTCACCTCAACATATCGATTTGAATTAGTTTACCATATGATTCTTAATTGAATGAAGACTTATGGACACTCTTGATAAATTATAGTGATTTATGTCATTTGTAGTACAGGCAGGTTTCGCGTTTATTACCAAAATAACGCGTCATAGTTATTACAAACGATAATAAAAGCGGGACATAACTCGAAGTTAATATTAAGCCTCAACTTAGCATATATTGAAATGATGATGAAATTTCAAAGCAGTGAATAAATTAAAAGTATCAAAATTCAGCAATAACTTAATTCTCACTTAGTATAGGTTAGTAATTATTTTGATATTTTGATTTATTTAACTCTATCTGTTACATGTGTACAAACAGTTATTTTATGCACTGCAAAATATTTTTGGCTGTTGGTAAGTTCCGAGTTATCTCACGGTTTCACATTGTCGCTACCTCTAGTTACGTAAGAGTTTATATCAGATTAAATAATATAATAGGGTTCAAACAGGGTTCATTGAAATAGTAAGGGAGTTTTATTAGTTTATTAATTAGTTTACGTTACAGATTAAGGTAGCTTACATATTAAAGGGATAGATAAGGTATAGAATAGGGATCCATATCATTAGACATGATAGGAGTCCCAATGGGAGAGTGGGTATTAACACGAGCCAATGTATATCTCAACTGAGTTTGTGAGCGGAGCGGTTGCTCTATATAAGTCTCATAACTACAGGGTGTGACTACAGGTCCCTACAACATTTCCGGACATATGAATGTAAAAATATTATATCATTATTTAAGGTGCTAGGACAATTCGTCGCTTGACAATTCGTCGCCAGGACAATTTGTGGCTGATTGAAAATAAAGGTGATATAATTAATAATATTATTATAACTAGTAAATATTTGTTCGTATAATGTTATTTTTACTGAGCTGGTCATGATTGCAGATAAGAAATTATTACATTAAATAAAAAAAAGATATTATTGCACCATTTGCACATGCTCATTTAAGTATAACAGAATATGAAAACAACCCAGCTTACCAAAAGCAAACCCCGCTATAGAGGGGTTTTAGACGTGGGGCCAGACGTTTGGCGTGGGGTTTTAGACGTCTATTAGACGTCTGTCCCTCGCCATATGCACAGGGGTCCCCTTCTGCTAGACGTCTGATCCCACGTCTTGCAAGAAGTCTAACAGCGAGGGATACCCCACGGACCCACGTCTTATCACACGTCTAATACCCCTCGCCTGTCCCACGTCTAATACCCCTCGCCTGTCCCACGTCTAATACCACTCGGTTAATTGGGGTACATAAATTGTATAAGAAATATAAAAGATCATACTAATCATTATTGCAATTTCTTACTTTATTGCATATGTACAATCGCGGAAAAGTGTATCCGTCCAATTGCTGAGGCGCGCATGAATAATCTAGTTCCCACTGTACCACGGATTATTGTACGCTACCCCAAATTCTCATTTTACCCCGCATGTAAGAAATTTCCATTCTTTTTAATGCAGTGCGGGACATTTCGTCTTCAGTCGTCATGGTGAAAAGTCATCAAATTTCACTCTCTCTCTATTTAAAAACTTGTGTTTTAGGCAGATCGAAAATTAATCTTTCTTTAGATACTAATTTCTCATAGCCTGGATAAGTTATTTTTCAGTCTTTCTAACTTAGGACTCTAATTTTTATTGTCATGCTCATATGGAACTATATCTTTTACTTATACATTTGTAAATTAATTTTTTTCGCTTTTATTTTCTAAGTTCTAGATTCAAAATTTTAAGCTATATTTTTTAACTCTGTGAAAAATTGTTAATGCTACCATTTTTAGGCAGCTTAATCCTTGAAATATTATTGAGATATCCGAAACTCTGATCAGATTTCTGAGCTAGTTGTTTTCTTCCTTGATATGAACTCTAAATATTTTTACCAGTTGGTTTTTTGCTTTTTGCTGATAGCTGAGACGAAGTCCAGCTCAATATCAAGTGTTTCTGTTCTTGAGATCATTTCGAATTATAAATTAATCAATATTTCACAGATTTTCTTGAAATTGCTGATGGAATTTGCAATTTATTACCAAAATGTGTGCTTTCAAAACTTTTGTATCTTTACTTCTGTCCTGTTAATTTTTCAATGATGAAAAACTTCCCTTTTCGCTGCTTAACGAGGAACGGGCCTGTATAAGGAGCTTCGAGAGGACGTCTTACTCTATCTACTCTTAACCAGACATGAGTACATTTATTGAGTTCATCGGGTATATAACTTTTTATATTACCCCTAGACTTCGGCTTAAATACAGACAAATCTAAATTTTCCATTTGTTCAGCTAATAGCTTCACGTGTTTGTCCGTAAATTCTTCGTGCTCAGAGTTGTCAATAAAGGGTCTGGGAAGTAGAAATTTTGCTCCGGTCACAGCAGTATATGGAGAATAGCCAGAATCATTCGGTATGCTGCGAATACCTAGAAGGACAACTGGCAATGCATCCAACCAAGACTGCTTCCTTGCTGATATAGCGGTTTTTAATGTTCTATGAACACGCTCGATCATCCCATTACCCTGTGGGTGATAGGATGTGGTTCTAAGTCTGTGGAATCCGACTAATCTTGATAATTCCTTGAAAAGTTCCGATTCAATTGGGTGCCTCTATTGGTGATAACATGTAATGGCACACCGAATCTCGAAATCCATGTAGTGACGAATCCAGATGCTACAGTCGCAGCGGTGATGTCTGTCATCGGTAAAACTTCCACCCAATGAGTAACTCTATCTATACAGGTCAGGATATACCTGTATGGACTGGTGTAGTTTTCACCATGTAGCTTGGCAGGTGGTAGTGGACCCACTATGTCCACATGTACAGTTTAAAACCGTTCAGAAGGCAATTTGAATTCTACAATCGGAGCTTTAGTGTGCCTCTGTATCTTACTCTGCTGGCACACTGTACATTCTTCACACATTTTCCGAATAGATCTGTCTATATCCGGCCAAAAGTATCTCTCCTTGATTAGTTTTAATGAACCTTTCACTCCTGGATGTGATATATCATGTAAAGATTTAAATACAGCTTCGCGCGATGATTCTGGTACGAATGGTCGAGGGTATTGGAGAGAATTATCGCACCAAATATTCAGATCTTGGTCAAGTTTGAAGGATTTCAAACGTTCCTTGTATGAATTTAATTCTTCGCATGTGCTTTGATCTTTAGCTAACGATGGAAGATCACATGCATCACAATTAATAGCATTAGCGTATCTAGATAGACAATCTGCCACTATATTCTGATCTCCTCGGATATATTGTATATCAGATAGATATTCAGTTAAAGCAGATAAATGTCTCTGTTGTCTGTCCAATTTAGCTGGGGTTTGACTGTGAAATGCCGACTGCAACGGTTTATGGTCAGTGAAAAGAACCACTTTGTATCCTTCAATGAAAGGTTTAAACTTAAAAACAGCCAAGAAGGCGGCTTGTAACTCCCTATCAAATGTGGAGTAGCGTGATTGAGGAGCGGACAGCTTCTTAGAAAAGAACCCTATTGGAATAGGTTTACCGTCGATCATCTGGTTCATTGCAGCTCCTACTGCAAACTGTGAGGCATCAGTAACTAATTGGTAATCAGTTACTCCTGGTTTTGGATGACTTAGTGCTGTAGCCTCACACAAAATCTTCTTTATATCGTTAAATGCAGTGATAACTCTTTGATTCGCTTCTAGATGTTTAGAATCTGGGTTATCTCTGGCTAAATCTGTAAGAGGCAATATTAGTCTGGCAAAATTTGGAATTAAATGACAATAATAACCAATCATTCAGATAAAACTTTTCAATGATTTTGAGTTAGTTGGTATGGGAAAATTACGAATAGATTCAGTTTTATTGGAGGTAGGTTTTATCCCTTCAGAATTTATCTCAAAACCAACAAAGTCTATCTTATCTTGAAAAAACTGGCACTCTTTAAGAGAAATTCTGAAATTATTATCAGAAAGGGTTTTAAGGACAAGCTCAAGATCTTTATAATGTTGTTCGATCGACTCTGAATAAACTAAAATATCATCCAAGTAAATAAAGACAGGTTCTACATTCATGAAAATATTTTCTATGTAACTTTGAAAAGTTGAACCCGCATTCCGCAAGCCAAAAGGCATACAAACAAATTCATACAACCCGAAAGGGGTAGTTATTGCCGTCTTTTCAATGTCGTCCGGATGGACAGGAATTTGGTGATAAGCACGGACCAAGTCAATTTTTGAAAATACCTCTTTTCCATATAGGTTAGAGGTAACACTTCTGAGCATTGGTGGAGGGTACCTATCTGGTTTAGTGTTAGCATTCAATACCCTATAATCTCCACATGGCCGCCATTCATCTCCGTTATCTTTTTTAACAATGTGAAGAGGAGATGCCCATGGTGATTCTGATTGTCGAATGATTCCGCTTGCTAACATCGTCTTGAATTCTCTTTTAACCGCTTCTAGTTTATCAGGGGCAAGATTTCTACGTCGACAATAAACAGGTTGTTTATCGCCTGTATCGATGCGGTGATAAATTTTAGATCTTGATTTTGAAGAGAGATTTTGAGTAGATGTTAAAGAAGGATGCTTCTTTATCAAATCAATTGCTTTACTGTGTATTTCTGGAATTTCATTAATCTTGATTGTGTTTACATTTTCGTTTGTCTTCTTTACTGTCGCTTTGTAATTTGTATCAGAATCTATTAACATCTGACGTTTGCAGTCTATCAGCAAACCAAAGTTAGAAAGGAAATCGTAACCAAGTAATGGATCTGTCACGTCAGCAATTACGAAACACCACGTAAAAACTCGACGTAAAGGTTTGAGTATTACGTCCATTACAGCTTCACCATATACTTTAATAGATTCGCCCGATGCTGAAGATATATGAATTCCAGTTGGAGTAAGGTTAATGCCGTTTGCCATAGAACGTGGTATAATAGAAATAGAAGCTCCTGTGTCTAGAACAAAGTTAATTTTAGCAGTATATATTATCGCTTGTACCTTGAGTAGTGGCGAGGAGGTTACTGCCATTGCTGCTCGCCTTCTCAGTTTTCCTGATTGGAACTACGAGCTGGCGAAGAGCTCCTAGATGATGGTCTTGAAGAAGGTTTAATATGACAATTCATCTTGGAGGGGAACTTGCACCAAGGTTTACAGTATTTTGCCATATCTCCATAGTAAATGTGGCTCCTGCACACCTTAGGCCTTTGGTTAGGGTGATATGGTTTCAATCCTATCGGCACACTGGTCAGTTTATCTTCATGTTTATCGTTAGGGTAACGTCTTGGCCTAACATCTAGTTGAGACGGTTGATTAATTTGAGAGTGAATTGGAATCAAACCATCAGCTATACCACCCAACTGGTCGAGAGACAGAGATTGCTGAGCACCTACAGCATGTGCAATAGTCGATGGTAGGCTTTGAAGAAATTTAAGTCTTACTAAATCATCACTAGCTCCAACTTTCCCCGCGATTTGCTGTAGTTGACGCAAATACACGGAAGGTCTCCCTGTCATCGTTGTAGACGATATTAATTTTTCAAATAACTCTGGTTTGGTTTTCTCAAAGAATGAAATAATGGATTCCTTCATTTCGTCATAGTTCTCTTTGTCTAAAATGCTAGGAGACACGCTTTCTAGCACTTCAGTAGGCAATGATGCAAGGCAATGGAAGAATTTAGTCGTAGTCTGAGTAATTCCTTTCAATCGGAATTGAGACTCCATTATTCGAAACCACATGGCTGGTGAAGTTTCAGAGAATACCGGTGCTTTAACCAACACAGTTTGAGCAGAATCATTCTCATCGTCGCCTGCCATAATTAGGTAGATTTATTTGAGAGTTGTGAAGACTGGGAATTTTAAACCGGAGTCACCAATTGTACCCAGGGAATTGAAACTATTTTTCTTCCAGAATTTAGACCTGCGAATAACGCAAAATCTTAATAAATTTTATTTAAATATGCAAATATGTACAACATAATATAAGGACATTACTTACCCCATACAGGGACTTTTTTAGGTTTAAATTTTATGTTAAAGAGTTCACAAAGTTTGGAAGTATTAAATCACTATAGATCTGTTAATAGCAATAGATATTAATTTGTATGAATTAGGACCGTGACTGTATTACCGAACACATAAGTAAATTGTTTAAAATATTGAAGTTAAATTAATGATCAATTGAATTGCTATATAAATAACTAGTATGAAGAGGAAACACTTGCACTGCCGTTTATTATACATTTAATAAGAATAAATAAATGAATCAAATGATGTTGCCGAAACAACAATGTTCAGAGATTTTCTCTGGACAAAAATCGGAATAGAGAAAATGAATTTTAATTGACAATATAAATAAATTTTATTTGGGGGTAATAAATTAATTAAATAATTGGGAAACCACAACTGCAGTAGGCTACATTAGTTCTGTTCTTGGAGAACTTTCTTTTGGTTCATCCATGGCTTACTTAATATACACGGGCCTGATTTGTTACATTTCTCTTCTTGAAATAGAAGGTCAGACTTTTTATTATACAGTATTAATTAAGGATCACATATTGACTTGCGTATCATAGATTCCGTCTCAATTGTCTTAAGATGTGAAAAATGATTTTATTTTCATGATGAAAATTGAAAACCACATCGGATGAATAATTAAAATACAGCAAATAAAATATTCAAGATTGTCAAGAAATACACTTGTCGGGGATGCTTCACCAATTTCCCAGCTCATGATAGTCGACCAGTTTTTGGGCTGCCAAAAGATGAAAGCTTACGGAACATATGGATTAAATTTATCAACAGAAAGGATATCAATATTAGTTCCATTGTTTCTGCGAGTGTTTTCACAATGAATGAAGGAATAGGACGACGCAAAATTTAAAAATAGTGAAAAATTTACATTGTTGTGTCAAATTAGTCACGCACTGCAACGACACTGCTATTTCATTAGCACTCATTGAAAATCTTCTATCGGGTGGTTTTAACTTCGTTCTAACTGCCAGATTTCCAAGTGATCCCCAAAAGTGCAGATATGGACAGTATCGTCAGATGAGCAGAGGAAGATTTCTGGTGTCATTAAAAGATGTAAATACATCAGATAAGATTTTAAAAATCAAAAGTTGTGAAGATTAATCAACACAATAATTTAGAGGTTGAGAAATTGTTGACAGAATTCAAAGAAACGGTGCTGATTGTCAGAGGATGTATTAAACTTGAGAAGGAGAAGTATCAGACTATGTTGCAGGGAACATCGTTGTGATAATGTAGAAATACGTCGATGGATGATGTTGTTGTGGTAGGTCCTCCAGTAGCTCCCCAAAACTTCCCCCAAATCCATCTCCCCTCAAGTGGGAGGTACCGCATCCACAGATGCTCACTGCTTCCCTCCTCATCCCCGCAAAACCTACACTGCGCCTTCGCCTCCAATTGTACCATACTCCTCCATCTCCTTATGGCAGAGTGGTGTCCTGACCAGAATCTGACCAGGTCCACCCTTCTCTTCTCTAGTCAGATTCTGCTCCCTATTCTCTCTCAGTCCCCCTCGTATCTCCTCCTGGTATCAGCGTCCTGCACCCTTTCTCCCTCAGCCTTCTGTCTATCACTGCTCCTCTTGTGCTTCCGTCCAACTTCACCTGCCCCTGGTACATCTCTCCTCCCTCTTACATTCTCGTCCACTAGCTTATTGCCCTGCAGTCCACTTTGTCCCAGTACACGCACCAGTTTTACCATCCTCCTCCAACTCCAAAAAGCTTCCTCCTGATCTGTCTCCGTTCCAGTCCCTCATTATCCTCCTGTAGCGCATCCACCAATGATCTGCTGCCGGTTACCACCGCCGCTCTACTCAAATCCTCATCTAGTAGCCCTAACATCGTTTCGCTTATCGCCTTCCTATCCGTACTAAAAACTGATGCACCAGCCACTCGCTGGTGCGGCCCATTGCTCAACCGTTACCTCTCTCCTCCTCACCACCATTCCACCCCCACCCCAACTTCACTCCCCCTCCACTGATTCGTCTGTGTATACCATCAAGTCCAGCCGTCCACAAAAGTCCAAAACCTCCTTAACCTCTTCTCTGGTGAGTCACACATCCTCGTTTGTGAGTCACACCTCCAGAGCAATCCCCCTCCATCATCTTCTCTCCTGCTATTCCATACCTCCATTCCCTCCATGAACGTCTCAAGCGCTTTCCTACTCATTCGGGCACTCTCCTACTCCGCATACAGTTGAGTCCTTTCCACATTCTTCAGGTTAGTTTTGGAGAGCCATGGAGCCCAGGATGTACTAGCGTTTTCTATCACTCTTCGCTTTGTCACTGTAAATTTTGATGGCATCCTCCTTCATTTAGCCACAGCTTGTTTCCACTACCCTGTTCAATAACCAGTTCCTACTCTTCTTATTCTCCGTCACCTCATCCACGTGTCTTTCGAAAGTGAGTCTTCTGTCATATGTGACCCCATGGAACCTCTGGTTGTCATCCCTTCTGAGAAGCTCCTATCCAATCCTCACTTCCGGTGTCCATCCCTACTCAGATGGCTCTGTGGAGTAGAGGCAGATGCTGCATTTACTCGTACTGAGCTCCAGGACCTTTGATTTGAAAGGATAATATTTTAAGAAATGACTAAGCTGCAACCTGCAACTTAAACTTTTTTGCTGTCACGTCACATGTGGTGGTCTGACTTTTGCTTCTGAGGAATTTAGAGATGTGTTGTGCAGAGTTAATTCTGAGGACTTTGGGTAGGACCAAAATTTTATGTGAATCACATCAAAGCGTTAATTCATCTCCAGTGGATAGAATAATAACTAATAATTGTATCAACAACTAAAGGAAGAGACTTACATTATCTGGTGTGAAAGATAGAGAGCTGGCCTTCAAGAAAATTAAGAGACATATCAATGCTGCTTGTTGAAACCAAAATGACTTAGCTATGTTTTTAATTTTAACTTATAAATAATGTACACCTTACTGTTTCAACTTTAACAATTTCTAGTTTTCATGTTTAGTTTTTAATTGGGAAATTATATAGTTATTTAAAAATACATAAATGATAATGTGTTTTAATACCTTAACTGAAGCATTAATTAATGCCCATACTGAAGCCTTCAATAAATAATACACCTTACAATTAAATATAATAAAAAGTCTGGCCTTCTATTTTAAAGAAGAGAAATGTAACAAATCAGGCCGTGTATTTAAGTAAGCCATGGTTCATCTCATAGAACTTTGTAACTTATTTTATTGTCAACGTTGGCGATGTGACATTTATTGAGAAGAAAAATTATGATCACTTCAGTTATTTTTAGTTCACTATATCACTGCTTGTTAATTGGTCGTGCATGCATTTAATATATAAAAATTTTAAATTGAAAAGAATCAGTTCACTTGATGATAAAAAATCCATCAAATTACTGCATTTAAAATCTAACCTAAATAGATTAAGTTACAACTTAGTCATAGTTTTATTTTATTCTTTAGCCTAAAAGAATTTTTCATTTAAATAACTTCACTAAAAGATAGAAAGTATCGGTAAAGCCGTATAGTTAATTAGTAATTACTTATTTATAAGTTGATGAAAATAGAGAAAAACGCTTGTCAGCAACTTAATGATTGTTGTTCATCAAGTAATTACTTATTTATAAGTTGATGAAAATAGAGAAAAACGCTTGTCAGCAACTTAATGATTGTTGTTCATCAATACCTACCTAGTTACCTACAACTGATTGTCAATACCTATACCTAGTTATCTACTAGTGTTTATCAATTCAAACCTAGTTACCTACAACTGTTGTCAATACCTACCAGTGTTTATGAATACGGTTACCTACCTAGTTAGAAGAAACCTACTAAATGTTGATCAACATCTAACTAGTTAACTACTAGTGCTCATCAAAACCTACCTAGTTACTTACTAGTGTTCATCAATTACCTACCTAGTTACCTAACTTACCTACAACTGTTTGTCAATACTTACCTAGATACCTACCAGTGTTTATCAATACCTACCTAGTTACCTACTAGGTAGTGTTCATCAATTCTTACCTACTTACCTACTAGTATTATTCATCAAAGCCTACCTAGATACCTACATCAACAGCTACCTAGTTATATCTACTAGTGCTTATCAATACCTACCTAGTTATTATTTTGATTGATTACTTACAGTCTTCAACTGATGTTCTAGATAAGTTCGTTCAATTGAACAAGTAACTTGTCCAGGCAATTTAAACATTGATTACGTATTTGAACGTCTAAAATCGATTTCAATTAAAAAATTGTTCTGCAAGTCCGTGTTATATCCACCGTCTGAATGGCGAGGAGTTTTAGACGTGGGACAGGCGAGGGGTTTTAGACGTGGGACAGGCGAGCGATTTAAGAAGTGGGGCAGGCGAGCGGTTTTAGACGTGGGGCAGGTGAGGGGTTTTAGACGTGGAGCAGGCGAGATGTTTTAGGCGTGGGACAGACGTGGGACAGGCGTGGGATATTAGACGTGGGACAGGCAAGGGGTTTTAGACGTGGGGCAGGCGAGCGGTTTAAGAAGTGGGGCAGGCGAGCGGTTTTAGACGTGGGGCAGGTGAGGGGTTTTAGACGTGGAGCAGGCGAGATGTTTTAGGCGTGGGGCAGACATGGGATAGGCGAGGGATTTTAGAAGTGGGGCAGGCGAGGGGTTTTATACGTGGTACAGACATGGGGTTTTACACGTGGGATTTTAGACGTGGGGCAGGCGAGGGGCTTTAGACGTGAAAAGACATAGAATTTTAGACGTGTGGCAGGCGATGGGTTTTTAGTTGTGGGGCAAACATGGGACATGCAGGGGGTTTGAGACGCGGGGCAAGTGATTGGTTTAAGACGTGGGGCAGACGTGTAATAATCCCCTGTGGGACAGATGTGGGGCATCCCGCTTGTTCAAGACGTGGGATGTAAGTGGGATTCAAGACGTGTGGTAAGACGTTGGTATTCAGACGTTTTAAGACATCTAAAATCCCTTGTACCTCACCGTCCCTCGCAAGCGAGGGGTATCTCACTCTGTCCCACGCAGGACAGAGAGCTTATGGTTAGCTAGGAAACTATTAACTAACATTGCTATATTATAACAAATAAAATGTTACAATTCATGTATAAAATCACTGAAGAAAAGATTAAACTGAAACGCAATGTTAACAGTTTCTCTTTGTTGGCACTACAAAAAATTGATTCATTATTGCCATGCCAATTTTAAAACGAAGAAATATCAACATATATTAAAAATTTGCAAACCCTAGGCAACAACATTTCAGATTAGATATATTAAAATTAAAGAAATTTTTCAAAATTCAACATGTTATAGCAATCAAATTGAAAATAGGCGCAGGTTCGAGGAAGCGGTTAAGCCGATCGGAATAAACAGCATGGCAGCCAGGGAGCGCAGCGTATGAACCAATCTGACCGCTTTGGGGGCTAATTCCGCTGCGTTCTCGCTGCACAGAAAATACTCTGAGCACCTGCTGTAACCTGCCTACGCGCGACGCCTAATTGCGGTATGCGCGGCCGAACGGAGTCCGTGGCCACAACTGAAATAGTTTGTTAAAAAACCCTCGAGGCAAATATTGACTGCCTGAATACTACCCTGAATATGAATGGCACATTCATATATAAAATATACGCATTGTATGCATATACATACATAGCTATATTATGAATGTGACCTTATTCAGTAGCAGCATTTCCAGTCAATATCTGCCACGAGAGCAAAGAAATAATATAAATTACAATTTAATTTTTAAATGAAATAAATTAAAAGTAAACTTCAACCTACTTTGACTGGAAAAAAAATAATTAATTCTATCCAACTTCTTGGGGTGCATGCATAAAAATATCTTCGTGAATGTAGTCACATATAAAAAGATGTGATCAATATATGAGAAGGAAGAAATTACAGTAAATGAAGTTTGGCTCTCCCACTGGCGTAGTAACCAAAGATATTATACTACAACAAGATGCACTACTCTCAAGAATTACTGTTTCAAAAAGCGCCCTCTGCATTTGAAAGCGGGTACTAAGCAACAACAACATTTGGTGCTTATCAAAATTTTGAAAAGTATTCAGTGTTCAGAGGAAATTATACGGTGACGGTTACGCTTTTTCAATAGAGAAAATTATTCTAAAATCTATTCATTTTTTATAAATATTGAAAGCTATTTAATTTTCATATGCAAATAAATTGATACGAAGTTTTAATTGATTCGTCTGGTATAGCTCTACGGTACCTACCTACCTACCTATTTCCCTTTCATGTTTTAATTGCACATCAAAGTTAACATAGGAAATTTGGAATTAATTCAATAATCATACCAGCTACATATGACC